>JBBGZY010001373.1:0-7500 GCA_037952925.1 Lithobates clamitans
CTCGCGGCGGAACATCTTTCACATTAAAACAAAAAAAAAATTGGGCTAACTTTAGTTTTTTTTTTTTTTTTTAATCATTGAAGTGTATTTTTCCCCAAAAAATTGCATTTGAAAGACCGCTGGGCAAACAGTGTGACATAAAATATTGCAGCAATTGCCATTTTATTCCCTAGGGTCTCTGCTAAAATATAATGTTTGGGGGTTCCAAGTAAATTTATAGTAAAAAGTATTGATTTTAACTTGAGAAAGAAGTGTCAGAAAGAGATGTAGACTTTAAGTGGTTAAACTTCCGGCATTTACACAGTTTAAAAGTTGGCAGACTGCCCAGATTATTTATTTACACAGAAGTTCTATCCATTTGATCTAAGAAGGAAGCTTAGTTACAATGTTTCAAGTTAAAGACTTGGCAGACTGCCAGGATGTTTTCTTTTGATAGCTGAGTGAGCAGATAAGTCTCTCCACTTGTTTCTATGAAAGAATCGGCAAAATCTGCAACAAAGATCTCAGGGGGGGTGAATCGAGATCACGATTTTTTTTTTTTAACGATTAATTGTGCAGCTCTATTACCTATCATACATATCTTCTACATTCACCTTGTGCACAAAACATACCTATACCTCTAAAACAGGGGTGTCACTCAATTTCATCACAGGCTGCATCAGCAGTATGGTAGTCCTAAAAGGGACGGTTGTAGCTGGGGTGCATTAGGTATAGAGTGCAGGGCCCAAAAGCGCGCTACGTACAGGGCGCAGGGGCGCGCTACGTACAGGGTGCAGGGGCGCGCTACGTACAGGGCGCAGGGGCGCGCTACGTACAGGGCGCAGGGGCGCGCTACGTACAGGGCCCAAAAGCATGCTACGTACAGGGTGCAGGGGCGCGCTACGTACAGGGCGCGCTACGTACATTATATATATATATATATATATATATATATATATATACATATACACATATACACATACACACATATACATATACACACACATACATATATAATGTTTGGGGGTTCCAAGTAATTTTCTAGCAAAAAAATACAGACTTTTACTTGTAAGCAACAAGTGTTCAAAATGGTTTAGTCTTTAGGTGGTTAAACTGACCTCATCTACAGACAGAAGTTCATTCCTTTGATCTAAAAGGACCAAATGTTACAATGTTTCTCTTTATCTCCACCTAAGCCATGTTGTGAGAAACTTGGCAGGCTACTTTTTTTTATTTTTTGACAAAGCTTGAGCAGAGAACAGGGGGGGGGGGGGTAGAATTGCGATCGCGGGTCTTTAAAAATTAATTGTGCAGCTCTACTGCACGTGATCAGTTATGACACCAGCCAATGGATGGTTTAACAGCACAACCAATCTGACTGTTACATTCCGAAAAATTTAACAGTTTTTTTTTTTTAAATGTTAAATTGATGCCTTTACTTACGCTTTAAAAAGAAATTCAATTTTCCTGGAGGGGGGGGGGGGGGGCAGTTAAATTGGGCTCAGATCGGCAATGTGTGAACACTGTACAGAGGCAGCAGTCAGGCGTCACACCCCCGGCCTTGGCTGCTAACATCCAGATAGAGGCGTCTGAGTCCAATGATGAGCACCGCAGCCAACAATCTTCCTGTGCGGAATGTGGGGGGGGGGACGGGGGGGAGGGGGGGGGGACTTATTTGCTGTATTAAAAAGTCCTCTTATGCAGCACAGATGGGTTAATCCTAGAATGGAAAATGCCAGAGAGGCCTGCAGGAATACGATACACCTCCCCTCTCCGCACATGCAGGATGAGCCGAACTGTTACTTGCTCAGCATTCGCTCGATATAGAGGCTCATTACACCACATGAGCAGAGCAAAAAGGTGGAATGCAGGTGCCCTTCAGTTCAATTACATGCATACAAAAATAAGTAATGCAAGTAGAACTACCTAAAATTCTCTGCATAGTAACTGTGCATGCATGGGCAGCCCACATCCTCTACCAGAGCATGCATGGGCAGCCCACATCCTCTACCAGGGCATGCATGGGCAGCCCACATCCTCTACCAGGGCATGCATGGGCAGCCCACATCCTCTACCAGGGCATGCATGGGCAGCCCACATCCTCTACCAGGGCATGCATGGGCAGCCCACATCCTCTACCAGGGCATGCATGGGCAGCCCACATCCTCTACCAGGGCATGCATGGGCAGCCCACATCCTCTACCAGGGCATGCATGGGCAGCCCACATCCTCTACCAGGGCATGCATGGTACCAGGGCAACCCATTTTTTGCGTTCTCTAAACTCAGCTGCCCAGAAACGACCCCGTGTTCATGTACTGATAACAGAGGAGAGATCGGGGATCCTGTGTACATGTACTGATAAGATAACAGAGGAGAGATCGGGGATTCTGTGTACATATACTGATAAGATAACATAGAGGAGAGATCGGGGATCCTGTGTACATGTACTGATAAGATAAGAGGAGAGATCGGGGATCCTGTGTACATGTACTGATAACAGAGGAGAGATCGGGGATCCTGTGTACATGTACTGATAAGATAACATAGAGGAGAGATCGGGGATCCTGTGTACATGTACTGATAACATAGAGGAGAGATGGGGGATCCTGTGTACATGTACTGATAAGATAAGAGGAGAGATCGGGGATCCTGTGTACATGTACTGATAAGATAACATAGAGGAGAGATCGGGGATTCTGTGTACATGTACTGATAAGAGGAGAGATCGGGGATCCTGTGTACATGTACTGATAACAGAGGAGAGATCGGGGATCCTGTGTACATGTACTGATAAGATAACATAGAGGAGAGATCGGGGATCCTTTGTACATGTACTGATAAGATAACAGAGGAGAGATCGGGCATCCTGTGTACATGTACTGATAAGATAACAGAGGAGAGATCGGGGATCCTGTGTACATGTACTGATAAGATAAGAGGAGAGATCGGGGATCCTGTGTACATGTACTGATAACATAGAGGAGAGATCAGGGATCCTGTGTACATGTACTGATAACAGAGGAGAGATCGGGGATCCTGTGTACATGTACTGATAAGATAACATAGAGGAGAGATCGGGGATCCTGTGTACATGTACTGATAAGATAACATAGAGGAGAGATCGGGGATCCTGTGTACATGTACTGATAAGATAACAGAGGAGAGATCGGGGATCCTGTGTACATGTACTGATAAGATAACAGAGGAGAGATCGAGGATCCTGTGTACATGTACTGATAAGATAACATAGAGGAGAGATCGGGGATCCTGTGTACATGTACTGATAAGATAACAGAGGAGAGATCGGGGATCCTGTATACATGTACTGATAAGATAACATAGAGGAGAGATCGGGGGTCCTGTGTACATGTACTGATAAGATAACATAGAGGAGAGATCGGGGATCCTGTGTACATGTACTGATAAGATAACAGAGGAGAGATCGGGGATCCTGTGTACATGTACTGATAAGATAACATAAAGGAGAGATCGGGGATCCTGTGTACATGTACTGATAAGATAACACAGAGGAGAGATCGGGGATCCTGTGTACATGTACTGATAAGATAACATAGAGGAGAGATCGGGGATCCTGTGTACATGTACTGATAAGATAACATAGAGGAGAGATTGGGGATCCTGTGTACATGTACTGATAAGATAACAGAGGAGAGATCGGGGATCCTGTGTACATGTACTGATAACAGAGGAGAGATCGGGGATCCTGTGTACATGTACTGATAACAGAGGAGAGATCGGGGATCCTGTGTACATGTACTGATAAGATAACATAGAGGAGAGATCGGGGATCCTGTGTACATGTACTGATAAGATAACAGAGGAGATATCGGGGATCCTGTGTACATGTACTGATAAGATAACATAAAGGAGAGATCGGGGATCCTGTGTACATGTACTGATAAGATAACAGAGGAGAGATCGGGGATCCTGTGTACATGTACTGATAAGATAACATAAAGGAGAGATCGGGGATCCTGTGTACATGTACTGATAAGATAACACAGAGGAGAGATCGGGGATCCTGTGTACATGTACTGATAAGATAACATAGAGGAGAGATCGGGGATCCTGTGTACATGTACTGATAAGATAACATAGAGGAGAGATCGGGGATCCTGTGTACATGTACTGATAAGATAACATAGAGGAGAGATCGGGGATCCTGTGTACATGTACTGATAAGATAACAGAGGAGAGATCGGGGATCCTGTGTACATGTACTGATAAGATAACATAAAGGAGAGATCGGGGATCCTGTGTACATGTACTGATAAGATAACATAGAGGAGAGATCGGGGATCCTGTGTACATGTACTGATAAGATAACATAGAGGAGAGATCGGGGATCCTGTGTACATGTACTGATAAGATAACATAGAGGAGAGATCGGGGATCCTGTGTACATGTACTGATAAGATAACAGAGGAGAGATCGGGGATCCTGTGTACATGTACTGATAAGATAACATAAAGGAGAGATCGGGGATCCTGTGTACATGTACTGATAAGATAACACAGAGGAGAGATCGGGGATCCTGTGTACATGTACTGATAAGATAACATAGAGGAGAGATCGGGGATCCTGTGTACATGTACTGATAAGATAACATAGAGGAGAGATTGGGGATCCTGTGTACATGTACTGATAAGATAACAGAGGAGAGATCGGGGATCCTGTGTACATGTACTGATAACAGAGGAGAGATCGGGGATCCTGTGTACATGTACTGATAAGATAACATAGAGGAGAGATCGGGGATCCTGTGTACATGTACTGATAACAGAGGAGAGATCGGGGATCCTGTGTACATGTACTGATAAGATAACATAGAGGAGAGATCGGGGATCCTGTGTACATGTACTGATAAGATAACAGAGGAGATATCGGGGATCCTGTGTACATGTACTGATAAGATAACATAAAGGAGAGATCGGGGATCCTGTGTACATGTACTGATAAGATAACAGAGGAGAGATCGGGGATCCTGTGTACATGTACTGATAAGATAACATAAAGGAGAGATCGGGGATCCTGTGTACATGTACTGATAAGATAACACAGAGGAGAGATCGGGGATCCTGTGTACATGTACTGATAAGATAACATAGAGGAGAGATCGGGGATCCTGTGTACATGTACTGATAAGATAACATAGAGGAGAGATCGGGGATCCTGTGTACATGTACTGATAAGATAACATAGAGGAGAGATCGGGGATCCTGTGTACATGTACTGATAAGATAACAGAGGAGAGATCGGGGATCCTGTGTACATGTACTGATAAGATAACATAGAGGAGAGATCGGGGATCCTGTGTACATGTACTGATAAGATAACAGAGGAGAGATCGGGGATCCTGTGTACATGTACTGATAAGATAACAGAGGAGAGATCGGGGATCCTGTGTACATGTACTGATAAGATAACATAGAGGAGAGATCTGGGATCCTGTGTACATGTACTGATAAGATAACATAGAGAGATCGGGGATCCTGTGTACATGTACTGATAAGATAACAGAGGAGAGATCGGGGATCCTGTGTACATGTACTGATAAGATAACAGAGGAGAGATCGGGGATCCTGTGTACATGTACTGATAAGATAACATAGAGGAGAGATCGGGGATCCTGTGTACATGTACTGATAACATAGAGGAGAGATCGGGGATCCTGTGTACATGTACTGATAAGATAACATAGAGAAGAGATCGGAGATCCTGTGTACATGTACTGATAAGATAACAGAGGAGAGATCGGGGATCCTGTGTACATGTACTGATAACAGAGGAGAGATCGGGGATCCTGTGTACATGTACTGATAAGATAACAGAGGAGAGATCGGGGATCCTGTGTACATGTACTGATAACATAGAGGAGAGATGGGGGATCCTGTGTACATGTACTGATAAGATAAGAGGAGAGATCGGGGATCCTGTGTACATGTACTGATAAGATAACATAGAGGAGAGATCGGGGATTCTGTGTACATGTACTGATAAGAGGAGAGATCGGGGATCCTGTGTACATGTACTGATAACAGAGGAGAGATCGGGGATCCTGTGTACATGTACTGATAAGATAACATAGAGGAGAGATCGGGGATCCTTTGTACATGTACTGATAAGATAACAGAGGAGAGATCGGGCATCCTGTGTACATGT
The DNA here is from genome assembly GCA_037952925.1 of Lithobates clamitans. Classification (NCBI taxonomy): domain Eukaryota; kingdom Metazoa; phylum Chordata; class Amphibia; order Anura; family Ranidae; genus Lithobates; species Lithobates clamitans. The sequence goes on from JBBGZY010001373.1 coordinate 6,164, forward strand.
ACTGATAAGATAACAGAGGAGAGATCGGGGATCCTGTGTACATGTACTGATAAGATAAGAGGAGAGATCGGGGATCCTGTGTACATGTACTGATAACATAGAGGAGAGATCAGGGATCCTGTGTACATGTACTGATAACAGAGGAGAGATCGGGGATCCTGTGTACATGTACTGATAAGATAACATAGAGGAGAGATCGGGGATCCTGTGTACATGTACTGATAAGATAACATAGAGGAGAGATCGGGGATCCTGTGTACATGTACTGATAAGATAACAGAGGAGAGATCGGGGATCCTGTGTACATGTACTGATAAGATAACAGAGGAGAGATCGAGGATCCTGTGTACATGTACTGATAAGATAACATAGAGGAGAGATCGGGGATCCTGTGTACATGTACTGATAAGATAACAGAGGAGAGATCGGGGATCCTGTATACATGTACTGATAAGATAACATAGAGGAGAGATCGGGGGTCCTGTGTACATGTACTGATAAGATAACATAGAGGAGAGATCGGGGATCCTGTGTACATGTACTGATAAGATAACAGAGGAGAGATCGGGGATCCTGTGTACATGTACTGATAAGATAACATAAAGGAGAGATCGGGGATCCTGTGTACATGTACTGATAAGATAACACAGAGGAGAGATCGGGGATCCTGTGTACATGTACTGATAAGATAACATAGAGGAGAGATCGGGGATCCTGTGTACATGTACTGATAAGATAACATAGAGGAGAGATTGGGGATCCTGTGTACATGTACTGATAAGATAACAGAGGAGAGATCGGGGATCCTGTGTACATGTACTGATAACAGAGGAGAGATCGGGGATCCTGTGTACATGTACTGATAACAGAGGAGAGATCGGGGATCCTGTGTACATGTACTGATAAGATAACATAGAGGAGAGATCGGGGATCCTGTGTACATGTACTGATAAGATAACAGAGGAGATATCGGGGATCCTGTGTACATGTACTGATAAGATAACATAAAGGAGAGATCGGGGATCCTGTGTACATGTACTGATAAGATAACAGAGGAGAGATCGGGGATCCTGTGTACATGTACTGATAAGATAACATAAAGGAGAGATCGGGGATCCTGTGTACATGTACTGATAAGATAACACAGAGGAGAGATCGGGGATCCTGTGTACATGTACTGATAAGATAACATAGAGGAGAGATCGGGGATCCTGTGTACATGTACTGATAAGATAACATAGAGGAGAGATCGGGGATCCTGTGTACATGTACTGATAAGATAACATAGAGGAGAGATCGGGGATCCTGTGTACATGTACTGATAAGATAACAGAGGA
>JBBGZY010001373.1:12500-82500 GCA_037952925.1 Lithobates clamitans
GTTGTGTTAAAAATCTGTCTTGCTGCATTTTTGGTTGATAAAAACCGCACCAAAAAGCTTCTCCCCCCTTGAAATGCATTGAATGCGCAGAAAGAATGCGTCAATAAAACGCACCTGAGTTACGTTTTCTCATGACTCAAGCCGAACACACCATTAAGCCCAGTAAAATTGCGGTAAAATGGCTACAAAAATCGCACGCGGTGTCATTATCGGCACCTTTTTTATCAGGAGAAAGCCGAAAACACAATTTTTGGTACATCTCTATTTATTACCCAGAAATTCAGCATTTACTGAACTCCACAAAGATCAATCTGCAGCTATGTTGAGACTGAAGGGGGTCTGAGTGTTACCCCCCCCCCCCCCCCCCTTTATGGCTCCGATGGCCATGACCGATGAGCAGTGGCGGCACCCCACCTCGCGCAGTGGGACAGTCGGGGCAAGCCCGGCACTTACCCAATCTATTGGGGGGCGGAGGGGGAGGGCCTATTGGGGGGCGGAGGGGGAGGGCCTATTGGGGGGCGGAGGGGGAGGGCCTATTGGGGGGCGGAGGGGGAGGGCCTATTGGGGGGGCGGAGAGGGAGGGCCTATTGGGGGGCGGAGAGGGAGGGCCTATTGGGGGCGGAGAGGGAGGGCCTATTGGGGGGCGGAGAGGGAGGGCCTATTGGGGGTGGGTTTTGCACAGATTGGCCCCGATCCTCCTCTTTCCGGTGTCCCTCAGCGGTGCTCCTGGCTCCTCTTCCTCTCGACCGCCCCATTGGAGAGCCACTCCCCATGGGGGTACTCGTGCGGGTGCGCTCCTGTGTCCTGCTGCAGCATCTATTGACAGAAAGCAGGACTTAGCCCCGCCCCCCGGCATCATTGGATTTGATTGACAGCAGCGGGGGCCAATGGTTGTGCTGCTATTAATCTATCCACTCAGGACCAGACACCGTGGTGGGAGCGGGTGTGCTCGTCCCCGTCGCTGAAAAGACCGGGTTCAGGTAAGTAGAAGGGGGGAAAAGATCGGGTTCAGGTAAGTAGAAGGGGGGAAAAGATCGGGTTCAGGTAAGTAGAAGGTGGGAAAAGATCGGGTTCAGGTAAGTAGAAGGGGGGAAAAGACCGGGTTCAGGTAAGTAGAAGGGGGGAAAAGACCAGGTTCAGGTAAGTAGAAGGGGGGAAAAGACCGGGTTCAGGTAAGTAGAAGGGGGGAAAAGATCGGGTTCAGGTAAGTAGAAGGTGGGAAAAGATCGGGTTCAGGTAAGTAGAAGGTGGGAAAAGACCGGGTTCAGGTAAGTAGAAGGGGGGAAAAGACCGGGTTCAGGTAAGTAGAAGGGGGGAAAAGACCGGGTTCAGGTAAGTAGAAGGGGGGAAAAGACCGGGTTCAGGTAAGTAGAAGGGGGGAAAAGACCGGGTTCAGGTAAGTAGAAGGGGGGAAAAGACCGGGTTCAGGTAAGTAGAAGGGGGGAAAAGACCGGGTTCAGGTAAGTAGAAGGGGGGAAAAGATCGGGTTCAGGTAAGTAGAAGGGGGGAACAGACCAGGTTCAGGTAAGTAGAAGGGGGGAAAAGAGCGGGTTCAGGTAAGTAGAAGGTGGGAAAAGACCGGGTTCAGGTAAGTAGAAGGGGGGAAAAGATCGGGTTCAGGTAAGTAGAAGGGGGGAAAAGATCGGGTTCAGGTAAGTAGAAGGTGGGAAAAGATCGGGTTCAGGTAAGTAGAAGGGGGGAAAAGACCGGGTTCAGGTAAGTAGAAGGGGGGAAAAGACCAGGTTCAGGTAAGTAGAAGGGGGGAAAAGACCGGGTTCAGGTAAGTAGAAGGGGGGAAAAGATCGGGTTCAGGTAAGTAGAAGGTGGGAAAAGATCGGGTTCAGGTAAGTAGAAGGTGGGAAAAGACCGGGTTCAGGTAAGTAGAAGGGGGGAAAAGACCGGGTTCAGGTAAGTAGAAGGGGGGAAAAGACCGGGTTCAGGTAAGTAGAAGGGGGGAAAAGACCGGGTTCAGGTAAGTAGAAGGGGGGAAAAGACCGGGTTCAGGTAAGTAGAAGGGGGGAAAAGACCGGGTTCAGGTAAGTAGAAGGGGGGAAAAGACCGGGTTCAGGTAAGTAGAAGGGGGGAAAAGACCGGGTTCAGGTAAGTAGAAGGGGGGAAAAGACCGGGTTCAGGTAAGTAGAATGGGGGAACAGACCAGGTTCAGGTAAGTAGAAGGGGGGAAAAGATCGGGTTCAGGTAAGTAGAAGGGGGGAACAGACCAGGTTCAGGTAAGTAGAAGGGGGGAAAAGAGCGGGTTCAGGTAAGTAGAAGGTGGGAAAAGACCGGGTTCAGGTAAGTAGAAGGGGGGAAAAGACTGGGTTCAGGTAAGTAGAAGGGGGGAAAAGACCGGGTTCAGGTAAGTAGAAGGGGGCAACAGACCAGGTTCAGGTAAGTAGAAGGGGGGAAAAGATCGGGTTCAGGTAAGTAGAAGGGGGGAACAGACCAGGTTCAGGTAAGTAGAAGGGGGGAAAAGATCGGGTTCAGGTAAGTAGAAGGGGGGAACAGACCAGGTTCAGGTAAGTAGAAGGGGGGAAAAGATCGGGTTCAGGTAAGTAGAAGGGGGGAACAGACCAGGTTCAGGTAAGTAGAAGGGGGGAAAAGATCGGGTTCAGGTAAGTAGAAGGGGGAAAAGACCGGGTTCAGGTAAGTAGAAGGGGGGAAAAGATCGGGTTCAGGTAAGTAGAAGGGGGGCTCTGGGGAGGAGATGCATCACAGGAGGTCTTTTACCTTAATGCATAGAATGCAAACCTGGAAGGTTCACAACCCCCTTTAACGACCGTGTGAGTGCAGAGCCCCGAACGTAGATCGTGCACATTCCTGGCCCCGCACCCACAGAGCTGTCAAATTGGGGACATCGATGATCGATCGTGTCCGTGCAGCTGCTGCGCCCCAACTGAAATGAATGGGACGGGATGCCCGGAACACCTATACATCTCATGCAGCACACGTGTCCATCGTAAGCTATAGCCGGCCCATGTGAAGAAGATCTTATAGAGCCAAACTGAAGAGACATCCAATGGTCTACTCAGAGCTTACACAGGGCCCCCCATGTAATAGCACAGAGCCAATCAGCAGAGGACAGAACGAGTCACATGATACTTCCCTTTATACCCAGAAGTACCATGAAGACTGAGGCCGAAGAAACCTCAAGTTCAATTCTGAAGGAAAAACAACAAAAAGGATCCATCCAATGAATATCACGGCAGTTTTGTAATATTAGATTCGGGGCTCTTTAGGACCGCAGTGTGTGATCTCTTCCCCCTGCAAAGGCCTTCAAGCAAAGCCAGCCAATCAGAGGTCAGGATTAGAACGTGGAAACTGTCCATTAATCGTTTCCTCTGAAGATTCCGGATCTCCGGCTAATCCTCAGCCGCTCACAGGCAGCTCCCCGCTATCTTCAAACATGAATTCAATCTTTATTCCGGAGGGAAAGTGAAGGCTTTTCACCAGAAAGAACAACAGTGAGGGAACGAAACACAGACATCCAATTCAAACCTCAACAGTCATCAATGGGAAAGGAAAGGCCCACATTCTATTACTGCAACAAACCCAAATCCAACCAAAACCAACACCGGATTAAAGCTGAACTCCGGCCTTACACAGCCCCTCCCCCCCCTCATTTTGCTTTCAGCAGGTCCACTCCTCTGTTTAAAGCAAATACTCTTAATAGTAACATCCAAAGCTGCAGCAGCTATCCAGAGCCAGCCTTCATTTCCGATCAGGACAATTCAATCAATCCCCCCTTCTCCTGTTGCATGCCTGATCGCTATTTTGCCTCCTCTTCCTCATGTGTGGATCTTCATGGCTGGCATCAGTCAATATGCTGCAGTTCTTAAGCACTATATGAAAAAACACATCCCTGGGCAACCCTTTAGACATGCATGCTTTTCTGCAGGCCACTGGCTGCGTGCAGACTTTAGCTGTGCAATCTGCTGATCAGCTGCTTGGTTACACACCATTAGATCTCGGGTCGCAGGGAGACATAAACAAATCTGTCATGCTGGCTGTATCAAAGCTGATCAATCAACTTGGGTACAATGAGCCTACCCATACATGGTTCAAATCTTGGCCAATCCCCGCTGACCCGGACAATATTCGAATAGTCTATGGCCGGCTTCAGGCTCTCGTAAATCGTTCTGAGGCAGGGAAGTCTGATGTTCACAGAAGTCTGCTGGACTCTCCCAAACGATCGGAGCAAAGACCAGCGGGGAGATTCGGTGTTGATGCCACTGGGAATCAAAAGAGACATTTCTTCAAAAAACTAAATGAATAAACTGCCTGCATGTTGGTGAGGAGAGAAGAAAGGAAGACATTCTCTCTGTACTCTACATTACAGCGTCTGTCAGCGATCAGCAGAAACAGCTGGAAGCAAAAATAAGGCCAAAGCAATGTTTTCCTGCGAGTTCTCAGACCCGGATGTGTTCACTTCCTTTACAACCGAACAACACTGAGCAGGAGGAGGAGGCGGTCCTCAGAGGAAGAGTTTAGTGATCACACAATACAACGAGAGGAACGTGCCGACTCCGACCCCAACACCAATAATAATCACCATCAATGTCATCTACAAATCCACAACCATCCCACAGCCATCACAAAGCCATCCCACAGCCATCCACCAACCATCCACAACCATCCACAACCATCCAACAGCCATCCACAGCCTCCCACAACCATCCCACAACCATCCCACAACCATCCCACAACCATCCCACAACCATCCCACAACCATCCCACAACCATCCCACAACCATCCCACAACCATCCCACAGCCATCCCACAGCCATCCCACAGCCATCCCACAACCATCCCACAACCATCCCACAACCATCCAACAGCCATCCACAGCCTCCCACAACCATCCCACAACCATCCCACAGCCATCCCACAGCCATCCCACAACCATCCCACAACCATCCCACAACCATCCCACAACCATCCCACAACCATCCCACAACCATCCAACAGCCATCCACAGCCTCCCACAACCATCCCACAGCCATCCCACAGCCATCCCACAACCATCCAACAGCCATCCACAACCATCCCACAACCATCCCACAGCCATCCCACAACCATCCCACAACCATCCCACAACCATCCCACAACCATCCAACAGCCATCCAACAGCCATCCACAGCCTCCCACAACCATCCCACAACCATCCCACAACCATCCCACAGCCATCCCACAACCATCCCACAGCCATCCCACAACCATCCCACAACCATCCCACAACCATCCAACAGCCATCCACAGCCTCCCACAACCATCCAACAGCCATCCACAGCCTCCCACAACCATCCCACAACCATCCCACAACCATCCCACAACCATCCCACAACCATCCCACAACCATCCCACAGCCATCCAACAGCCATCCACAGCCTCCCACAACCATCCCACAACCATCCCACAACCATCCACCAACCATCCCACAGCCATCCCACAGCCATCCCAAAGCCATCCCAAAGCCATCACAAAGCCATCCCACAACCATCCCACAACCATCACAAAGCCATCCCACAGCCATCCCACAGCCTCCCACAGCCATCCCAAAGCCATCACAAAGCCATCCCACAACCATCACAAAGCCATCCCACAACCATCCCACAGCCTCCCACAGCCATCCCACAGCCATCCCACAGCCATCCCACAGCCATCCCACAGCCATCCCACAGCCATCCCACAACCATGCTCTGTGCACTGTGTATATAAATGTCTTTTTTACAATGCAGCTTTTTTGTTGCATCTTCTACTGACCTCCTACAGTCTTGTGATTACATATATCAGGATGGGGGTCCCAAATGTTGTAATGACCACTTGTCTTCACTGGAAGCCCATGTGACAGCACAGGGTGGATTTGATTTAAAATCAACTCGATTTATATCATTTTTTTAAAGAGCAACTGTCATCTGTACCCCCTTTTGGCGGCTCCTCCTCCTCCTCCGACCCCCCTGTTGGCGGCTCCTCCTCCCCCCTTCGACCCCCCTGTTGGCGGCTCCTCCTCCGACCCCTCCCCTGTTGGCGGCTCCTCCTAGTCCGACCCCCCCCTGCTGGCGGCTCCTCCTCCGACCCCCCTGCTGGTGGCTCCTCCTCCTCCAACCCCGCCTGCTGGCAGCTCCTCCTCCTCCAACCCCCTGCTGGCGGTTCCTCCTCCTCCTCCGACCCCCTGCTGGCGGCTCCTCCTCCGACCCCCCCTGCAGGCAGGTCCTTCTCCTCCGCCCCCCCCTGCTGGCGGCTGCACCTCCTCCGACCCCCTCTGCTGGCGGCTCCTCCTCCTCCGACCCCCCCTGCTGGCGGCTCCTTCTCCTCCGACCCCCCCCTGCTGGCGGCTGCTCCTCCTCCGACCCCCTCTGCTGGCGGCTCCTCCTCCTCCAACCCCCCCTGCTGGCGGCTCCTCCTCCTCCAACCCCCCCCCCGCTGGCGGCTCCTCCTCCCCCCCCCTCTTGGCGGCTCCTCCTCCTCCGACCCCCCCTGCTGGCGGCTCCTCCTCCAACATCCTGCTATTCAGCACTGTGCTACTTTAACTGCCAATTGTGCAGTCATGCAACGCTGTACCCCTATGAAATTTATATAGTTTAACACAAATAGAGCTTTCTTTTGTAGTATTTGATCACCACTGGGGGTTCATTTTTTATTACATAAACTAAACAAAAAACAAGGTCCGTAAAGACATGGATGAGTGAGTTTGGGGTGGAGGAACTTGACTGGCCTGCACAGAGTCCTGATCTCAACCCGATAGAACACCTTTGGGATGAATTAGAGCAGAGACTGCGAGCCAGGCCTTCTCATCCAACATCAGTGCCTGACCTCACAAATGCTCTTCTGGAAGAATGGTCAAACATTCCCATAGACACACTCCTAAACCTTGTGGACGGCCTTCCCAGAAGAGTTGAAGCTGTTATAGCTGCAAAGGGCGGAGCCAACTCAATATTGAACCCTCCGGACTAAGACTGGGATGTCATTAAAGTTCATGTGTGTGTAAAGGCAGGCGTCCCAATACTTTTGGTGATCGTGTAGTTTCATCAGTCCAGCTTGGGCCAATGTAACTATACATATACCAAACCTGGCTAATGCCCCTGGAAGCTGAAAATACTGAAGTAGAGACCTCGACTACAGCGATACTTCATTGATCAGCCTTGTTTCTAGAGGCCATGCAGAGGGGCCTTGTAAATGGTGTCTGTACTGAGCAGCCGACCTCCTGGGTTCAGGGAGCTCAATGAGGGACAAGTGGAGATCACAGGAATAGTGAGGTTTACTTTGGAGATCACAGGAATAGTGAGGTTTACTTTGGAGATCACAGGAATAGTGAGGTTTACTTTGGAGATCACAGGAATAGTGAGGTTTACTTTGGAGATCACAGGAATAGTGAGGTTTACTTTGGAGATCACAGGAATAGTGAGGTTTACTTTGGAGATCACAGGAATAGTGAGGTTTACTTTGGAGATCAGGCTGGCGTGGCATATACATAAATACATCGCTCCAAGCTGGACGAAGGTAACCATGTATATCATCGAGCTCTGCCTGGAATTTTCTACTTTTCCCCCCTCTTACCCAAAACTACACATTTCGTCTGGGTTTGGCTTTAGAAATCCAACAGGGTTACTTTGTATCAATTTTGGATGGAGTGACCCTTTAAGAAAGAGCAAAGGAGGACACAGGATTTTGGCAAGAGCTGAAGGAATCCTAAAAACTGAGAACTTCACATGAAGGGCACATTTAGTGCAGCCTGATGTGAATCCAGACGATCGATGGTCAGCACAACCAGAACACGGGAGGTCACTTCACACTAACAAAGTGCAACTGGAAGCAATCAGCAAAGCCAAGAAACAGGTAAACGGAACGTATAGACAGAACTATTTTTTTTTTTTTTGCAGCTTACCAAATCAGATGTGGCGGTAGAGCTGGGCGATTTTCTCAAAAAAATAAAAAAAATCTGCGAATAATTTTTTACAAAAAACTCGATTCGCGATTCAAGTTTTTTTTTTTTTTCTGGAAACCGCGCCGGTCCTGAGGAGCTGTGGGTAGGAGTTTTTAGGCGAGGCCGCGGCTTCGGCCTAGTCTGCGGCGTCCGGCCTCACGGACTAGGCCGAAGCCGCGGCCTCGCCTGAAGACTCCTGCCCACAGCTCCTCAGGACCGGCACGGTGTCAGCGCCGGTCCTGGTGAGAAAAAAAAAAACACAACAACAACATCTAAAAAAAATTGATTTGCTGAAAATTTGAAAACGATTCGACCTCTCAACTCGATTTTTTCCCCAGCCCTATGTGGCGGCTGCATTCGTTTTCTCCTGGTTGATCTGGCCAGTATTAGAGCGCCCCCCGGATGAAGGAGAACAGAGGGCACCTTTGTCTGAGGAGCAGATCATCACTTCCAGTTTCTGCCAGAGCGATCGCAATAACTCTCGGCTCATTATTCATGTTTAAAATGGTTGTAAAGGCACAAAGTATCTTTACCTTCATGCATTATATACATGAAGGTAAAAAAAAACAATGTGTAGCTCCCCCCTAATACTTACCCGAGCCCCCTCTCGATCCTGAGTTGTCTACGAGGGCCTCATCTCTCCAGGGACTCGCACTCCTGGTTGGCTTTTGGCAGCCACTGGCTCCCGCTGCTGTCAATCCCAGCCAGTGAGCCAATCAGGAGACAGAGTGGGTGGGGCCGAGCAGCAGCTCTGTGTGTGAATGGATAGAGCTGTGGATCAGGAGCACGCCTGCTTGCTGTTGTTGGGGGCACCCAGAAGAGGGGGGGGGGCCAGGAGCCCCGGGGTGGGAACCAAAAGGAGGATCCAGGGCTGTTCTGTGCAAAAACCAGCACAGAGTATATAAAACAGGTTTGTTAGTTTAGAATAAAAAAAAAAAAATACATTTTTTTTTTTTAAAAACACAAGAATTTAATATCATTTTAGCTCTCAACTAATGACCTGTAGGGGCTTTTGAAGCACTTCCTATTTATTATTATTATTCTTCAAGATTTATACAGCACCAACAGTTTACACAGCACAATGTAGAGGGGGGGGGGCGGCACAATTACAGTACAATACAGAAGGGACAGGAGGGCCCGGCTCATAGAGCTTACATTCTAAAGGGGAGGGGGAGGGGGTACAAAAGGTAATAGATGTGGGGAATGATTTGATGGGGGGGGGGGCTCGGGGACAGCTGTTAGGTGGGTCTGGGATGGAAAATAAAGGGTCCCAAGGTTTGTAGTCGTTTTACCAGTGCAAACAATTTTAAAAGTTTGACATTTAGGATATCCATTTACTTTTTTTATATTTACCAAAAAAATAAATAAAAAACTGGTAATATATGAGGTCTGTGCACCCTAAATTTAATTTGGGTGTATTTTGTCTTTTTTTTTAATTGAATATCTGCACTTTATAAAGCATCGCACAAATACCGAGTGCCATAAAAAAAAATTTGAACAATTTTATACTCCAGGGTTGCCGCTTTCAGAAAATATGTTTGGGGGGTTTTTTAACTTATCTTCAGGGCTTCTCTAAAACATATGCAAAAAAAAACAAAACAAACAACAACCACCACCAAAAAAAAAAAAAAAAACACCACCACCAAAAAAAAAAAAAAAAAAAAATTGCTCTAGCAGCAAAAAAGGTTACGTTGCCTATACAAAAAGTTTGTAGGGTATTTAAATATGACAGATACTTGCTGTGTTCATCAATAGTCTACACAGGATGTGGAGAGTAATAATGAGTGACACCGAAGAGCGGAGACACAGAATAGAGACATTGAACCTCAGTTCATACGGAGGACAGTCAAGGCCGAGGTGACCGAGGCGCAGACATCTCTATGACATCAGCGGAGGGGACGGCTCCTCCGACACACAGACCTTGGCATGACAGAAATGTTATTCTAACCCCCGAGACTGGGGGGGGGGGGGGGGGCACTTTCCAGCAAAGCGTAATAACTGAACAAAGACATTCTACAGCCAGGCGAGCTCCTATCCTAAAACATGTCCAGATCTCCTCCAATAGAAAACCACACAGGACTTTCTCTGGTGGAGACGGTGATGTGACCAGCAGAATGTCAGAGCTATAGAAATGTATAATATGTGACTATTATTGGACATTAGAGTGTAAGCTCCTCAGGTGCAGAGACAGATAAAACTGGCTCAGCGTTCTCTATACAGCACCAAGGAATAGGTCACAGCTACAGTGGTACTCTTAAGTTTACATACCCCGGCAGAATTTATGGATTTTTTTGGCCATTTTTCAGAGAATATGAATAACACGAAAACTTCTCTCACTCATGGTTAGTGTTTGGCTGAAGCCATTTATTATCAATCATCTGTGTTTACTCTTTTTATATCATAATGGCAACAGAAACTACCCAAATGACCCTGATCAAAAGTTTACATACCCTGGTGATTTTGGCCTGATAACATGCACACAAGTTGACACAAAGGGGTTTGAATGGCTATTAAAGGGAACCATCCTGTGATCTGTATGCTTGTAATTAGTGTGTGTGTATAAAAGGTCATTGAGTTTCTGGACTCCTGACAGACCCTTGCATCTTTCATCCAGTGCTGCACTGACGTTTCTGGATTCCGAGTCATGGGGAAAGCTAAAGAATTGTCAAAAGATCTGTGGGAAAAGGTAGTTGAACTGTATAAAACAGGAAAGGGATATAAAAAGCTATCCAAGGAATTGAGAATGCCAATCAGCAGTGTTCAAACTCTATTCAAGAAGTGGAAAATGAGGGGTTCTGTTGAAACCAAACCACGGTCAGGTAGACCAACTAAAATTTCAGCCACAACTGCCAGGAAAATTGTTCGGGATGCAAAGAAAAACCCACAAATAACTTCAGGTGAAATACAGGACTCTCTGAAAACATGAGGTGTGGCTGTTTCAAGATGCACAATAAGGAGGCACTTAAAGAAAGATGGGCTGCATGGTCGAGTCACCAGAAGAAAGTCATTACTACGCAAATGCCACAAAGTATCTGCTTACAATACGCCAAACAGCACAGAGACAAGCCTCAACCCTTCTGCCACAAAGTCATTTGGAGTGATGAGACCAAAATTGAGCTTTTTGGCCACAACCATAAACACTACATTTGGAGAGGAGTCAACAAGGCCTATGATGAAAGGTCCACCATCCCTACTGTGAAACGCGGAGGTGGATTGCTGATGTTTTGGGGGATGTGTGAGCTACAGAGACACAGGCAATTTGGTCAAAATTTTTGGCAAGATGAATGCAGAATGTTATCAAAAAATACTGGAGGAACATTTGCATTCATCAGCCAGGAAGCTCCGCATGGGATGTACTTGGACATTCAACATGACAATGATCCAAAACACAAGGCCAAGTCCACCTGTCATTGGCTACAGCAGAATAAAGTGAAGGTTTCTGGAGTGGCCATCTCAGTCTCCTGACCTCAATATCATTGAGCCCCTCCGGGGAGATCTCAAACGTGCCGTTCATGCAAGACAGCCCAAGAATTTACAGGAACTGGAGGCTTTTTACCAAGAGGAACCATCTGAGAAGATAAAGAGCCTCATCCACAAATACCACAAAAGACTTCAAGTTGTCATTGATGTTAAAGGGGGCAATACACGGTATTAAGAACTGGGGTATGTAAACTTTTGATCAGGGTCATTTGGGTAGTTTATGTTGTGATTTTGATATAAAAAGAGGTAAAACACAGTTGATTGATAATCAAAAACCAAACACTAGTCATGAGTGAGAGAAAAGTTTGTGTTCTCATTCATATTCTCTGAAAAATGGTCAAGAAACCAAATTCTGCCAGGGTATGTAAACTTATGAGCACAACGTATATATATATATATATATATATATATATATATATATATATATATATATATATAAAAATCCATTTATATGGCTCTGACATATTCTATGGTGCTGTACAGAGATTGCTGAGCCTCTGCAACAAAGGAGCTTGCATTCTAATGTCCAAAACCAAGCAAATAGTACTACTACTAAGGGGCTACTTATTAGAGTGTAAGCTCCTCTGGTACAGAGACTCTGATCTCTGTACAGTACCAAGGAATATGTCAGCTATATAAAATTAATATAATTATTATTATTCATTCATATAGCTCTGACACATTGCTTGGTGCTGTACAGAGATCAGAGTCTCTGTACCAGAGGAGCTAACACTCTACTGTCCAATAATGGTCACATAATAAAAATATTAATATGTGGCCATTCTTGGACATTAGAGTGTAAGCTCATCCGGTGCAGAGACTGATATGATTATATATATATATGTCTCAGTGATCTCTGTACAATACTGCAGCATGTGTCTCAGTTCTATAAAATGTATAATAATAATAATAATAATAACAATAATAGGGTGACTGTGGGGAGGCATTAGAGTGTAAGCTCCCCAGGTGCAGACTGACACAACTGTCTCAGTGTTCTCTGTACAGCACCAAAGGAATATGTCAGAGCTATATAAATGTATAATGCATTGTGTGACTAAGGGGGAGGGGGGACATTTGAGTGTAAGCTCCACTGGTGAAAAGTCTAATTTGATTGGTTTGGTGTTCTCTGTAAAGCTCCACAATAATGTCATATAAATAAACCAAGAGCCCCACACATCAATATTCCTCCAGCCTCTCACTCAGCAATAGACTGTGTGAAAGTGCTGGGGGACGGTTGCGCGTTCTCAGAGTTCTATGAAAGCGGAATGAATGGACACAGAGAACGAAGGAATTCACCAGAAAGAAAAAAAAAAAAAAACGAACAACGCAGGGGGCTGGAAAGGCGGCTCTGGTCAGCTCTGCAGACTGCGGGCAATCCGTTACTGCAGTAACCAGGCACCTAGCGATTCCTCGCATTCCTCACACACCCCCCTTGTGTTCAGCTTTTCAGAAATCAGGAAAAAGAGAAGACAAAAGGAGAAAAGAAATGAAAAAAAAAAAAACGCAGAGAGTCGGGTGATCTCGCCATGAGTAGAGTATACACAGCCTGAATAACGCCCAGCACCGCCAACTGATCACCAAACATCATCTCCTATAGAAGTCTAGGACATCATCTCCTATAGAAGTCTATGACATCATCTCCCATAGAAGTCTAGGACAACATCTCCATAGAAGTCTAGGACAACATCTCCATAGAAGTCTAGGACAACATCTCCATAGAAGTCTAGGACAACATCTCCATAGAAGTCTAGGACAACATCTCCATAGAAGTCTAGGACAACATCTCCATAGAAGTCTAGGACAACATCTCCATCGAAGTCTAGGACAACATCTCCATCGAAGTCTATGACATCATCTCCATCGAAGTCTAGGACAACATCTCCATCGAAGTCTAGGACATCATCTCCATAGAAGTCTATGACAACATCTCCATAGAAGTCTAGGACATCATCTCCTATAGAAGTCTCGGACATCATCTCCTATAGAAGTCTAGGACATCATCTCCATAGAAGTCTAGGACATCATCTCCATAGAAGTCTAGGACAACATCTCCTATAGAAGTCTAGGACAACATCTCCTATAGAAGTCTAGGACATCATCTCCATAGAAGTCTAGGACATCATCTCCTATAGAAGTCTAGGACATCATCTCCATAGAAGTCTAGGACATCATCTCCTATAGAAGTCTAGGACATCATCTCCATAGAAGTCTAGGACAACATCTCCATAGAAGTCTATGACAACATCTCCATAGAAGTCTAGGACATCATCTCCTATAGAAGTCTCGGACATCATCTCCTATAGAAGTCTAGGACATCATCTCCATAGAAGTCTAGGACAACATCTCCATAGAAGTCTATGACAACATCTCCATAGAAGTCTAGGACATCATCTCCTATAGAAGTCTCGGACATCATCTCCTATAGAAGTCTAGGACAACATCTCCATAGAAGTCTAGGACAACATCTCCATAGAAGTCTAGGACATCATCTCCATAGAAGTCTAGGACAACATCTCCATAGAAGTCTATGACAACATCTCCATAGAAGTCTAGGACAACGCTCGCTTGCGGCACCTGAATCTTTTGATGGGCTTTTCAGTTAGCTTTGCTTTGGAGGTATTGCAGGCATGAGATATCCCAGGATCTCCATTTGCCCCCCCCCCCTCCGTTTATTTTCTCCTGCCCCCTCCATCTTCCTTCTACTCTTTTGCTCTTTCACTTTGCCCAACTAGGATTTTGGTCAAGAGACATTCTAATGAGATTCTGTTTTTGTTGAGAAACTTTAAATACTTTACCACTAGGAAGCACCACGGCATGTGCTTGGTTCCTGGATCCCTTGGCACCTTCTAATGAAGAGTACTAGGAGACCTCCAGGCACCTGAACCCCAGGCTGGTCACAATTTGCTGGTTACAGTTTGCACAGTTTTGTGAGGGAAGTGTTACAGCCCTAATTCTATTCTGTTTGCATTATTTGGTGGTTAACCCCTCCCCTGTGCATTTGTATATTATTTACACATGTCTGCCAATGGTTTACCAACCTGTCTGCTGTCATATTAACTTAAACAAGAAATATCCCAGGATGCACTGGGAAACCAACAAGAGAACTGAAAAGACATCATCAGCAGTCACTTCAGGTTCATGTGTATATGTTCTGGGAGCGTCTGGTGCAGAAGTCACAACTGGGGTGCAACGGGAAGGTGAGCGGGGTCCTGACTGGAGCAAATAGCAGAGGGTATACGTGGTGTGCAACATGGAAACGCTATAGCGGAAGGTGAGCAGGAATCAGAGAGCTAGAGGACTGAGCGGAGGAGGATCAACAGAGCTGGAGGACTGGAGCAGGAGAAACTAGCACACATAGTGCATAGTATGGGAGCAATATAGTGGGAGGTGAGCAGAGACTGGACAGGGGGGAGGATCAGCAAACCAGGGGGTCAGCAGAGCTGGGGGTTACTCCTGAGCGAGGGGGGGGGGGAGATCAGTTGAACGAGGACACTAACTGAATGAAAAAGGGGGGGGGGGAAATCAGCTGAAGGAGGGCACCAACTGAGTGAAAAAGGGGGGGGGGAATCAGCTGAAGGAGGGCACCAACTGAGTGAAAAGGGGGGGGGGATCAGCTGAACGAGGGCACCAACTGAGTGAAAGGGGAGGGGGGGGTCAGCTGAACGAGGGCACCAACTGAGTGAAAAGGGGGGGGGATAGCTGAACGAGGGCACCAACTGAGTGAAAGGGGGGGGGGGGATTCAGCTGAACGAGGGCACCAACTGAGTGAAGGGGGGGGGGAATCAGCTGAATGAGGGCACCAACTGAGTGAAAAGGGGGGGGGGGGGATCAGCTGAACGAGGGCACCAACTGAGTGAAAGGGGGGGGGGGGGTCAGCTGAACGAGGGCACCAACTGAGTGAAAAGGGGGGGGGGTCAGCTGAACGAGGGCACCAACTGAGTGAAAGGGGGGGGGGATTCAGCTGAACGAGGGCACCAACTGAGTGAAGGGGGGGGGGAATCAGCTGAACGAGGGCACCAACTGAGTGAAAGGGGGGGGGGGGGGATTCAGCTGAACGAGGGCACCAACTGAGTGAAAAGGGGGGGGGGTCAGCAGAATGAGGGCACCAACGAGCGGGGGGATCAGACTCAAAAAAAAAAAAACACACCTTTTGCACAAATCAATATACACTTATTGGGATTTATGTATTTATTTTTTTATACCAAAAAGACAAGAGCAGAATACATTTTTTTTATGTTTTATAGCAGAAAGTAAATTATTTTTATCCCAAAAGTGTTTTTTTTTTTGTTTATAGCGCAAAAATAAAAATAGGAAAAAAGCAAAAAAAAAAAAAAGTCAAAATGTTCAGTTTATATAATAAAAAAAACCCAGTGGTGATCAAATATCACCGAACAAAAAACTATTTGTGTAAAGAAAAAAAATATATAAAATTTAATTTGTTTACAGAACTGCATGTCTGCATAATTACCAGGTAAAGTGGTAGCAAACTGCTGAGAAAAAAAAAAAAGAAAAGTATGCATCACATACTAGCACATTATGAAATGCTTACCTTAGAACGAAGCTCCCGCAGCGTGCCCGGTCACTGCTGAGCGAGCCGACGCGTTCCCTCAGCGTTTCTTCCGGGTCCGCGGGCTCTGACGCTGTGAGTGGTCGGAGCCGTGATGACGTCACTTCCATGCATGGTCGCAGCCGCTGACGTCAATGGCTGCACGCAGGGTGCATATATCTCTTATACTGTGCAGGTTTAGGAGATATTCCTTTTACCTACAGGTAAGCTTTATTATAGGCTACAAATGACCATGTGAGGTATACAACCGCTTTCAAGCAGCTGAGTTCTCAATAGCAAAAAAAATGCCCTGGTCATGAAGGGGGTAAATCATCCAATTTCTTTCTTATTTACAACAATGCAGCAATTAAAGTGGAAGTAAACCCTCCTATCATTTTCAGCCATGGAAGCCGCCATCTTTGGCCTCTTGTTTAATCATCAACTGACATAATGCTGCACATGTGATCCGTTAGGACACCAGCCATTGGATGGTTTGACAGTTTGGTTGAGAGCACAGCGACAGTTAGCATTTCCGGAATGCCGGGAATGTAACCTTTTTTTTTTTTTAAACTGTTAAATCAACAGGTTTACTTCTTCTTTACTCTTTGTGTACTGTCACGTCCTTTATGTCATTCAAGCACCGTATATAAAACAAGATCTGACAGTAGAGGGCGCTGTGGCAGAGCAGATTTGTACATCAGGAAAACTTCACAGAAAAAAACAAAACACAAAAAAAAAAAAATAAAAAAAAAAAAACACACAACACTAAACAGATCCAAATCGAACCACTTTCAGGATATTCAGCAAAACGATTGCGATCCAGGAAGGTATTAATAAAAGCCGAGCAAGAAAATACAGAGCCGAGGTACAACAAAAGTCAAATGACGCCCCCTCCCCCCCCCTCTTGTGAAGTAAACGTGGTCTAGGAAGGAAACAAAAACGCTGAATGTTGGAAAATTATTATAATCCACGAAGCAGAAATTAAACGCTATAAAACTCCTCCCACCAGACCACAAACTTCTAGGAACGTTCACAATTACTGAGGCTGGAGGGATTTTCTTTTAATGCGTTTGTATTTATCATAGGTTGAAAAATAAATAAAAACCTTTTAATAGAAATAGAACAAAAAAAAAAAAAAGAAAAGAAAAAAAAGAAAACCTCCATATATACAATCTTATACCTACAGCTGATCCAGTGAAAGGTTAAAAAAAAAAAAAAATAATAATAAATGAAAAAAAATACAACAAAAAAGAAAAAAAGAAAAAAACAAAAAAAAAAAAAAACCACAAACGCAACCCCCCCCCCCCCCTGGATCAGAAAAGCCTTCTGCAGCACATTTCCTGCATCAATAACTATCAATATAAAAATGTTGTGCAGAAAACATGAACGGTTCTTTTTGCTCAGCCGTGTTGGTAGAGCGCAGTGCAGGAAGACTTTGTACGATTCCTGGAAATCTCTTGTTGTGTAAAGTGGCCAAAGGGAAAGATGAGAGGAAGGGACGGTGCCAGGGTTCAGAGAAGTGCTGGCACTACTATACTGTACATGGGAGGAGACTCCGAGCACAGAGAGAAGCATCCTATGAAAACATGGGCCGTTCCTTAAAGTGAACCCGGCACACAATCACACACTTAGAAGCTGGATTTATCATCGAATATCCTGACCCACAATGCAATGCAGGCAACCCCCGGAGCCCCCGACACTCACCTGTACTGCACACTGTGCTGGGGGGAGGGACTGCAACAAAATCTGACATTTGTAAATGACCTGCACTGGAATTTGCATATGCGCAGAGGATGGCAGGTTTTCAAAAAGAAATGATTTTTTTAAGCATATTTTGCACATTACTGACAAATGCTTAAAGTGGTTTGCAAACCTCAGACATGAAATCTGTGTACTTGTCTCAGTCCAGAGCACTGAGTGTCATTTCTGTCTGCTGCTTCCTTCCTCTGTTATCACCATGAATCACTTCTGACACCAAGAGAAACATGGTGACAAGGGAGGTGAGCTTCGGCACACAGCCTGTGATTGACAGCCTCGGCTCTGTTCCTGTGTGAAGGAGGGCGTGGTCCCTTCCCTCCAATCACATCTCTCCTCACTGAGCTCTGCAGAGTAACCTCATCTCTCAGCCCCCCTTTTCTCTTAAAGTGGAGTTCCGGCCGGGGTGAAAAAAAAAAAAAAAAGTCAACGGCTACAAATACTGCAACTGCTGAGATTTAATAGAAGGACACTTACCTGTCCTGGGAGCCCGCCATGTCGCCACCCGAAGCCGACCCGTCCCTCAGCTCCGGGTGGAGGCGCCGTCATCATTACTAAGGGAAACAAGAAGTGAAGCCTTGAGACCTCACAGTCCGTTTCCTACTCCGCGAGTCGTGTGCCACTTTTTGAATAGTCCCATCATCCCCTGGGACACACACACAGGTACCAGAAGACGACGAGGGGGGCAAAAAAAAAAAAAAGCCCAAGTGTTATACTTGTCTCGGTCCAGAGCACTAAGCGTCATTACTGTCTGCTGCCTCCTTCCTCTGCTATCTGCATGAGTCACTTCTGAAGAGTTTTCCTGACACCAAATAGATAAATGGTGACAGGGGAGGGAGCTCCAGCACACAGCCTGTGATTGACAGCCTCAGCTCTGTTCCTGCGTGCTGTGTGAAGGAGGGTGTGTCCCTTCCCTCCAATCAGCTTTCAGAGCACTCCTCACTGAGCTTCAGCTCTCCGCCCCCTTTGAGGTGAGAGATCCGGTGTGAATTCTGCACTTTGAATGGATCTGCATCACCTGAGGCTGGTCACTTCACAAATACTTTAAGACACCAGTGTGACCTTTTTTTGACACCTTTGGGTGATCAGAAATATTGATTGGTGACTTTTTTTAAACACTATTATTGCTTATACCAGTAATGATCACAGTTATAAGCAATAGCTTTCAATGTCATGAATTGCTTTCATTTATAACAGCTTACTTACTAATGTGATGCTGTGATTGGCTACAGCTACAATCACATGGTACAGGGTGCCAGGTACCATATATGACAGCTGTGGGCCAATCACATGGTACAGGGTGCCAGGTACCATATATGACAGCTGTGGGCCAATCACATGGTACAGGGTGCCAGGTACCATATATGACAGCTGTGGGCCAATCACATGGTACAGGGTGCCAGGTACCATGTGACAGCTGTGGGCCAATCACATGGTACAGGGTGCCAGGTACCATATGACAGCTGTGGACCAATCACATGGTACAGGGTGCCAGGTACCATATATGACAGCTGTGGGCCAATCACATGGTACAGAGTGCCAGGTACCATAGGACAGCTGTGGGCCAATCACATGGTACAGGGTGCCAGGTACCATATATGACAGCTGTGGACCAATCACATGGTACAGAGTGCCAGGTACCATAGGACAGCTGTGGGCCAATCACATGGTACAGGGTGCCAGGTACCATGTGACAGCTGTGGGCCAATCACATGGTACAGGGTGCCAGGTACCATATGACAGCTGTGGACCAATCACATGGTACAGGGTGCCAGGTACCATATATGACAGCTGTGGGCCAATCACATGGTACAGAGTGCCAGGTACCATAGGACAGCTGTGGGCCAATCACATGGTACAGGGTGCCAGGTACCATATATGACAGCTGTGGACCAATCACATGGTACAGAGTGCCAGGTACCATAGGACAGCTGTGGGCCAATCACATGGTACAGGGTGCCAGGTACCATGTGACAGCTGTGGGCCAATCACATGGTACAGGGTGCCAGGTACCATATGACAGCTGTGGACCAATCACATGGTACAGGGTGCCAGGTACCATATATGACAGCTGTGGGCCAATCACATGGTACAGAGTGCCAGGTACCATAGGACAGCTGTGGGCCAATCACATGGTACAGGGTGCCAGGTACCATATATGACAGCTGTGGGCCAATCACATGGTACAGAGTGCCAGGTACCATAGGACAGCTGTGGGCCAATCACATGGTACAGGGTGCCAGGTACCATATATGACAGCTGTGGGCCAATCACATGGTACAGGGTGCCAGGTACCATATATGACAGCTGTGGGCCAATCACATGGTACAGGGTGCCAGGTACCATATATGACAGCTGTGGGCCAATCACATGGTACAGGGTGCCAGGTACCATATATGACAGCTGTGGGCCAATCACATGGTACAGGGTGCCAGGTACCATATATGACAGCTGTGGGCCAATCACATGGTACAGGGTGCCAGGTACCATGTGACAGCTGTGGGCCAATCACATGGTACAGGGTGCCAGGTACCATATGACAGCTGTGGACCAATCACATGGTACAGGGTGCCAGGTACCATATATGACAGCTGTGGGCCAATCACATGGTACAGAGTGCCAGGTACCATAGGACAGCTGTGGGCCAATCACATGGTACAGGGTGCCAGGTACCATATATGACAGCTGTGGGCCAATCACATGATACAGGGTGCCAGGTACCATAGGACAGCTATGGGCCAATCACATGGTACAGGGTGCCAGGTACCATATGACAGCTGTGGGCCAATCACAGCATCACATTAGTAAGCAAGTGGTCATGAATGGAAGCCATTCCGTACAGTTGGCCTACATAGTAATCATGCGATCGCTGATTGGTCACAGCTATCACATGGGTACCGATCACTGATCCGGTCACGGGTTTGCAGAGGTGCGCCAACGGGCATGTGCTCAGCAACTTACCAATACTTTGCTGAGCCTGTAGCTGCCGCTAGGAGTAATTCTACTATTAGCAGGCTAAAAAAATAACTATATTGAAGGACCGCCACGAATCAACCTCTACAGCAGGGGTAGGAAACCTCGGCCCTCCAGTTGTGGTGGAACTACAAATCCCATCATGCCTCTGCCTCTAGGAGTCATGCCTGTGATTGTTGGGGTTTTGCAATGTCTCATGGGAGTTGTAGTTTCCGGGCCAAGGTTGCCTTCCCCTGGTATACAGCGTCACACAACGGCCCTCCTACCCTAACCAAGCGGCGCTTACATGAATAAGCCAATGGAAAGCTCAACATCTCCGTCTAAAGCACACCGGTCACCCGCCCGCCATTTTTAACCCAGCCTGACTATAATGGCGAAGCGATCAAGTGACGTCCAGTAAGGCATCCTCCCGCCTCCGTGACGTCACCCAACTCTCCAATCAACTAACCGCCACGTCACGTAAGAATATCGGCTTCCCACACAAAATGGCCGCCATGCCACCACTTTATAAACTCCACACATGACCGTGTACTACATGAAGCAACCATCTCCCGGGCTACAGCTAGCACCCCCGAGAAAATGGAATCTTTATGAAGCCGTTTCCACAAGTCTATGAGCGAGCCCGGCTGTTGCTATAGTGACTCCACTCTCCCAGAAAACGTCTTCCAGCTCACAACAGGAAAAAAAGAGAGAAGCCAATATTGTCTCCGCTCAGCGGCATTGTCTGCGATGAAGTGACCTCGCCGGGCAACAAGACCGAGGGAAGGCTGAACACAGGTTTAGGTGCAACCCACAACCTAAAATGTTCCCGGTGAACTACAAGTGCCAGCATGTCCGATGAAAAGCCACCATGTACACTGTCTATGGACAGCGGCGGGAAGATGTAGAGAAGCGAATGGAAAGAACAGGATATAAAAGATACCAAATATAACAAGTCTGACTTGTTCTGTACAAATCCCTCCAGTCCAGCCCCCGGCAGACCCCGCCTTCTCTTTACAAGTTTAAATCTGTACTTTTTTTTTGCTAGAAAATTCTTCGGAACTCCAAACACACTATATACCGTATATACTCGAGTATAAGTCGAGGCCCTAATTTACCACAAAAAAAATGGGAAAAACTTATTGACCCGAGTATAAGCCAAGGGTGAGAAATGCACAGCTATTGTAAGTGGAAAAGAGGGTCAACAATGCCCAGTTGCAGCATCACTGTGCCCATTTGCAGCCATAGGTCCCCCGAACTTCAAACTCGGTATTTAAGGGTTCCTAGATGCCCCCTAGCTGCAGCCAAAATTTGGGGTCTCTGAACCCAAAGGGTCCCGAAATGACATTGCTGCAGATGGACACAGTTGACCGAATTTGGGGCCCCGTAGCTCTGGGCCACTTAGTGCTAAGAACCCCAAATTTGGTGTGCAAACCCAGTGGAACTAGCACCATAAAATTTCCAAAGCTGGTGTTTCTAGCACCAAGTGGCTCCGAGATACAGGGCCCCAAAAATCGGTCCAGAAAATGTCAAGCACTTTTCTGCAGCAGAGAATGACATTTTCCGAACCGGCTTTAGGGGCCCCGTATCTCTAGGAACCCCAGCTTTGGATATGTTATGGTACCAGTTTCACTGGGTTTGCACACCAAATTTGGGGTTCCTAGCACCAAGTGGCCCTGAGATATGGGGCCCCAAAGTCGGTTCAGAAAATGTCAAGCACTTTTCTGCAGCAGAGAATGACATTTTCTGAACCGATTTTGGGGCCCCGTATCTCGGGGCCACTTAGTGATAGGAACTTCAGCTTTGAATATGTTGTGGTAAAAGTTCCACTGGGATTGCACACCAAATATGAGGTTCCTAGCACCAAGTGGCCCTGAGATACGGGGCCCCAAAGTCGGTTCGGAAAATGAAATTTTTTGCTGCAGAAAAGTGCTTGACTCGAGTATATACGGTATATATATATATTTTTTTTTTTTAGATGGCAATTGTTGCAACTTATGTCACACAGAATTTGTGCAGCATTCTTTCAAATTAAATTTTTTGGGGAAAAAAATACACTTTAATGAATTATAAAGAAAAAAAAAACAAAAAAAAAACAATGAAGTTAACCCAATTTTTTTTTTATGTGAAAGATGATGTTACACCGAGTAAATAGATACCAAACATGTCACCCTTTAAAATTGCGCCCGCTCGTGGAATAAGTACGGTACGTAAAACTCTCCATAGGTGATGCTTTAAATTTTTCTTTTACAGGTTACCAGTTTGGAGTTACAGAGGAGATCTAGCGCTAGAATTATTGCTCTCACTCTATCACGGCGATACCTCACATGTGGTCTGAGCACAGTTTACATATGTGGTCACATCTTACATATGCGTTCGCGTCTTCGTGTGAGTATGGAGGGATGGGGCGCTTTAAATCCCCCTCCCCCTCTATTTTTACACTGTCCTGTTATATTTTTTTGATCACTTTTCTTCCTATTACAAGGAAAGTAAACATCCAACATCCCTTGTAATAGAAATAAGAGATGACAGGTCCTCTTTATTGAAAGCTCTGCAGTCAAAAAGACCCCAAATCTCTAATTTACCCTTAAAAGCAAAAAAAAAAAAAAAAAAAAGTCTTAAAATCTGAGAACCGGAAGCGATGTCTGCAGTCCCCGACCCCGACCCTCGCATCATGGCTGCAGTCCCCGACCCTCGCATCATGGCTGCAGTCCCCGACCCTCGCATCATGGCTGCAGTCCCCGACCCTCGCATCATGGCTGCAGTCCCCGACCCTCGCATCATGGCTGCAGTCCCCGACCCTCGCATCATGGCTGCAGTCCCCGACCCTCGCATCATGGCTGCAGTCCCCGACCCCGCCTCTCGCATCATGGCTGCAGTCCCCGACCCCGCCTCTCGCATCATGGCTGCAGTCCCCGACCCCGCCTCTCGCATCATGGCTGCAGTCCCCGACCCCGCCTCCCGCATCACGGCTGCAGTCCCCGACCCAGCCTCTCGCATCACGGCTGCAGTCCCCGACCCAGCCTCTCGCATCACGGCTGCAGTCCCCGACCCCGCCTCTCGTATCACGGCTGCAGTCCCCGACCCAGCCTCTTGTATCACGGCTGCAGTCCCTGACCCAGCCTCTCGTATCATGGCCGCAGTCCCCGATCTGTCTCTCGTATCATGGCTGCAGTCCCCGATCCGTCTCTTGTATCACGGCTGCAGTCCCTGACCGTCTTCTATATACTGACAATAGTCTGCCCATAACCTGTTGTCTATTGTCTGACACAGAATATCCACTGCATTTGATGTGGGGCTTTTAGTAATGTCAAGGATGACACTTGAAGACCCGGATTTCCTTTTAGCAGCAGAAATAACGCAGCCCCAGCACTAAATTATGAGGCCATGTGGATTCACCTTGGACTTCTACAATCATAAATACATCTGATGCATTTACATGACCACTAACCTCCTCCTCAGATCCTTACATACAGCGGGGGATACATTATCTCTATATTATCAGAGGATACAAAGAGAGAAGAGTCAGGATAGGACACAAGCCATCAGCCCAGACTACAGCAGACTACCCAGGGGATGCCGCCTCTGACAGCGAGGGGCCACATGAAGGTAACAGATCTCTCCAGCTTGAGGCGATCTCTCCCAGACCGGCTCCGTGTGTGGCCCTCTACATTTCACATGACACAGGCCTCCTCCGCTCTCCTCCGGGACGCGCTCTGCTTTCATTCTGGTGGAGGTTTGTAGAGCTCATTCACTTTCTATTAATGCAACAAATTGGGTCAAGGAAGATTTAATTGAGGAGCGACTATTGCATACAGCGGAAGGGAAATGATATCCATGCTAAAAATGGCAGAAGAAGAAGAAAGGCCAAAATGGAGAGCAGCAGACATCAGGTACCTGAGCAGTATGTGCAGAACACTACAGAACACTACAGAATATAGGGGATCACCCCTCCCCCCTTGATAATAAACATCTGGAAGAGGTTATACTCCACACATCATTGCTAGTTCTGGGGCAATGTCACCACTCACAGGGAAGAGGATCAGATTCACAGCCCAGATAAGAAGGCCGCCATCTACTGCAGACCTTTTTAGGCCTGAAGATTCGTTAAAACCCCCCAGACGTTTCCTGAACCATAAAAACCCAATACATTACTCAGAAGGTATCGGTAAGTACTTGGGCACAAGTATCGGTACTTGTACTCACTAAAGCTGCACGATTAATCCTTAAGAATCGTTAACGCGATTTTTTTCCCCCGTTGCGAACTTGACAAAGTATTTCCAGATTCTTTCTATGCAGAGAATTCTCTCTGCTCTGCTAAAGCCGACAGCCATCAATAGAAGAAAAAAAAAAACGGGCAGTCTGCCAAGAATCAGAATATTCTTTAGCAGTGGAACTGAAGTATAAACATTGTAACACTTTGTCTTTTAGATCAAAGGAATACACTTTGGTCTGTAAATGAGAGAAGAAGTTTAACCACTTAAACATAAAATCCTTTTTCTGACACTTGTCGGTTTCAAGTTAAAATCTTTTTTTTTTTCCTAGAAAATTACTTAGAACCCCCAAACATTATATATATCTTTTTTAGCAGAGTCCTGAAAGAATAAAATGGTGGTTGTTGCAATATTTTATGTCACACTGTATTAGTGCGGCAGTCGTTCCAGTGCAATTTTTTGGGAAAAAAACTTTTTCTGACATTTGTTGGAAAAATTACTTAGAACCCCCAAACACACACACAATATTATTAATTATATATATATATATATATATATATATATATATATATAGATATATATATATATATATATATATATATATATATATATATATATATATATATATATAGATATAGAGAGAGAGAGAGAGAGAGAGAGAGAGACACATACACACACAGATAATATATATGTATATTTGTACAGACCCTAGGGCCTAGAGAACAAAATGGTGGTTGTTGCAATATTTTACGTCACACTGTATTTGCGCAGCAATTGTTCAAATGCAATTTTTTGGGGAAAAAAATTACACTTTAATGGTAAAAAAAAAAAGCTAACCAGTAAAGTTAGCCCAATTCTTTTTTGTATAATGTGAAAGATTTTACGCTGCAAGAATCGTGAGAGAATTGTGATATTTTTATTCCAAGCAAAAAAAAATTGTGATTCTCATTTTTGCCAGAATCGTGCAGCTCTTCGACTCACCGATAAAAAAGAAAAAAAAAAAAAAAAAAAAAATTAAAAACTGTATCGGTGCAACCCTACTTGTAGGCATGAAATCCCTCCTACGGAAGGCCATTCTCTATAGGAACTACATAACCAGCCGTCAGAAGAAGCCTATTGTCAGCAAAGCAGAGGGACAAAATCTCAAGCTGAGGAAAGTGCAGAACAAGAGAGGCTCTGACATTGTGCAGTCATTACAGCTTTGGGACAGTCAACCCCCACCCCCCCCCCCAATACTGCCGAATGGGGCCTGACCCACATTATATATGGAGAACACCTCCAAGAAGGGCAAAGAACATTTCATATTCAGGAGGTTTTGTAGGACAAGCAGGCAGAGCGCTGTGATTGCAATCACTGGCAGCAGATTACTCCTCATAACACAAGAAAAAAAAACAAATGTAATGGATGGACTGGAAATTTAAAAATTCCACCAATATATATTCAGCACCATCATATATACACATCAGTCCCTGCACCACAGGAGCTTACAGTCTAATGTCCTCACTAGTTGCACAATCTAGGCCTAGTTGGGGCGAATGGTAAAACTAGCAATAAAATGTTGGAAATAAAAAGGAAAAAAAAAAAAAAAAAATCACCCAGTGATGGAGTAGGCTACCCTCTGTGTGACATCAATGACGGGCCGAGCGCTGTCACATGGACTTGGTCATGTGGTTTAGTGGTTCGCACGCCTGACTTGCACTTTACCTCTGATTAGAGCTGCACGATTAATCCTTATCGCAATTTTTTTCCCCCCTTGCGATCTTGACAAAGTATTTCCCGATTCTTTCTATGCAGAGAATTCTCGGGGGAAAAAAAAAGGACATTCTGCCAAGAATCACAATATTCTTTAGCAGTGGAACTTCAGTATAAACTTTGTAACACTTTGTCCTTTAGATCAAAGGAATAGACTTTGGTGTGTAAATGAGGGAAGTTTAACCACTTAAACACTAAATCCTTTTTCTGACACTTGTCGGTTTCAAGTTAAAATCTTTTTTTTTTCCTAGAAAATTACTTAGAACCTCCAAACATTATATATATCTTTTTTAGCAGAGTCCTGAAAGAATAAAATGGTGGTTGTTGCAATATTTATTGTCACACTGTATTAGTGCAGCAGTTGTTCCAGTGCAATTTTTTGGGAAAAAAAATTACACTTTAATGGAAAAAAAAACAAACAGTAAAATTAGCCCAATTTTTTTTTTATATAATGTGAAAGATTTTGCGCCACGAGAATTGTGATCTTTTTATTCTAAGCAAAAAAAATTGTGATTTTCAATTTGGCCAGAATTGTGCAGCTCTTCCTCCGATTACCACATAATCCCTTCATTTGTTTGCCAGATACTACGGTCAGCTGGGAACGGCCAGCTCTGCAGGTATGTAAAAGCTGCAGCTCCCATACATATGTAATGATCCCCCGCCCATTACCCGCCCTTTCCTCTCTCCTTTATATTAGGGTTCCACCGATAACGAATATTTACACAAGTATCCGTACTCCTGCAAATGTACCAATACCAGAAACAGATACTTTCAGGTTCGGTTCTTTGAGCTGTCGGCGGGTCTCCCCCATGTTACAGAAGTCCGGTAATTGGAGCTGTCAAAAAAAAAAAAAAAAAAGCAGCTGGCAATGTTTATTAACGACATTGCTCAGCCCTGAAACACTAAAATAAAAAGAAACATTGTTTATTTTTGTATATTTCTGTTTCTTTATCTGCAGATCACAGGGATGAACAAATTTCCCTCTGTTTAACCCCTTAATAACCCTTCATTTACTCTAATCAGCCTTAATTAACTCCCCATTCTCCATTTAATTATTTTCCTGCTTTTTTTCATGTCTATTTTATAAAACTATAAACAAATTAAACCTTTTTTTTTTTTTTTTTTTTGTTTGCTTTGTTAGTGAATATTTTTACACATATATTTACACATTTCACATTGAAAAAGCACCAAATTAAAAAAATAATAATCTATTTCATTTGTATAACTTTTCAATGCTTTGTACCATTGCCGACAGCTGAAGTTAAAACAAAACCGTTGCAGTCGGTATCGGTAATTTGTATCCAAAAAAAAAAAAAAAGTGTTGGTACTCGTAATAAAAAAAAAAAAAAAAGTATCAGTGCATCCCTACTTTATATAATCTCTAGTCAGCATTTCCCCTCCCCCCTTCCTGGGGTGAAAACTCTATAGGCACCAATCTGCTCCAACATCAAATCAACGCAAACAGAATTCTTCCACACTGTGTGCTGCTCAAAACTTATCAAAAGCTTTAAAAAAACAAAACACATTTACAATAAAAAAGCGGAGCTATTCCTCAGTGCACACAGGTAAACCACAATGACATGCCAGTAGTGTAATATACTGTGTCCAGCAGCAGGAAAAGAAAACCCGCCTCTACCAAGATGGCCGCAGACACACGGCAGAACAAGGCATGTAAAGACCACCAGATCTGGTGCAGGGTGACCACCAATACTCGGGACGTGTTCTGCATTGGGCTTGTCCTTCTTTCCAAAGTACAAGTCCTCCCAAAGCAGATCTTCACTGTATCTGAGCATCACAAACCAAAAACAATGAGATTTAATTCATTTCTAACATTCAAAGCAAACTACCCCCCTCCCCCCTCCCCCTTGCCATCCATGTCTCCACGCTTTTATTTTGCTGATAAATCACTTTGAAAAACAACCCCTAGTATTACTGCTTTGACCATCTTGAGTAAGTAAGGCCAGATGATTCAGGTAGTGTTTACTTCCTGGATTCCATCTACGCCTAGCTCAGGCATGCAGGCCGGGGGGTGTGCTTAGGTGAGAAATCCCGTCTCTCATCCTGAAGACTCCTGGAATGTATGACAGATCTCTAGGCCAGGAAATCAGAAAGTAACTGAAGAAATGGCAA
Organism: Lithobates clamitans; assembly: GCA_037952925.1. Lineage (NCBI taxonomy): Eukaryota > Metazoa > Chordata > Amphibia > Anura > Ranidae > Lithobates > Lithobates clamitans. The sequence continues at coordinate 41,251 of JBBGZY010001373.1, forward strand.
TAATTATCTACTTTTCTATCAATTTACAAAAAGTAGCAGCTTAAAGAGGAACTTCAGTCATTTTTCTCAACCTTCCATCTATTAAATCTTCTGCTCTTGTTGTTTTATCTTTGGATAGTAAAACTTTTTTTTTCTGCCAGTAAATCCCTTATACAGCCCACTTCCTGTTTGTCTGATCATTAGTCTAGGCTTATGACATCATACACAGCTCTCTATCGTGAGCGTTTGCCAGGAAGGGAGGGGGGGATGAGTCATAAGAGGGCCAATGAGAGCTGCAGAGCTGGAGGCGTGCTTCTGTGTGTCTGCGTACATCTAGGAAGTGAACAGGCAGCAGCTTCAGCTGCCCACAGTTAAAATGGCTGCAGCCAGACTCAGTGGAGGGAGATTTCTGTAGCATGATTTGGCGACTACAGAATCACAATATATATGAAATAATATGCAAAGTGGTTGGAGGGAAGCTTCAGAATGGCGAAGATGTTTTTATTACAAATTATGGGAGCAGAGTGCAGTTGCCCTTTAATTAACCAGTAATCTAATCAACAAACACATAACATCCCACAATAGTTTGCCAACAAGGTGAAGTGGACACAATACTAGCAGACAGACTGAAACAATAGGTGACCCAATTAACAATGGGAGAGACACAAACTTGTATCTTCTGTCCACTAGAAAAGTCAAAAATGATGCGAGCAGACTGCAGTTCCTGGAGGGGCTCCAGTCAGTAGGGTGTTTATTAAAAGTCAGCCGCTACAAAAACTGTAGCTGCTGACTTTAGAGCAAGGGGGTCTCAAACTGCCCCCCCCCCCAGCTGTTGCAGAACTAGAATTCCCACGAGGCATTGCAAGGCTTACCGTTACAAGCATGACTGCCATAGCCAGAGGCATGATGGGACTTGTAGTTCTGCAACAGCTGGGAGGCTGCCAGTTTGAGACCCCCTGAGTTAGAGACATTCACCGGTCCCAGGATTCAGTGATGTCCTCACCTGAGCCATTCTTGTCATTGGGGTTCTGTCCCCGGCGCCAGCATCTCAACTGTGGGCACCCAGGTGTGACCGCATGTAGCTTCACAGCTGGGTGCTCACTGCGATGAGCTTTGTGAATGATCCCGCAGTCTTCTGGGACCTGGGACGTGTCCCTGAAGAATGCGGGGAGAACTTCCGCTCAGATTGCCTAGGCCAGTGATGGAGAACCTTGGCACCCCAGATGTTTTGGAACTACATTTCCCATGATGCTCATGCATTCTGTAGTGTAGGTGAGCATCATGGGAAATGTAGTTCCAAAACATCTGGGGTGCCGAGGTTCCCCATCACTGGCCTAGGTGGTTGGAGCGGGAGTTGAAGCGGGTACCTGTGAAAAACAAGTACCTGCTCCACCCCACCCCCTCAAAAAAAAGTCCTACCACCTAAAGAGGCCTTCAAGTGGCACTTCCCCTTTTAGGTGGAGCTCCGCTTCAGGGATTAAATATAGTCAATGTTGGTGGAGAGAGAGAGAAGTTCCAGATAGGAAGAAAATGCAACCAAAGTGAAAACAGATTTCGGTGTTTTCTGCATACAGAAGATCTGAAATTCAATGACTTAATCACAGCTGTAAATGTTCATGTTCGGTGTCACGTATGTGAGCCAAAGCTCTGACCCTGGAGGAAGACATTTCCCAGCACACACCTGACTTCCAGGCAGTAGACTCTTCCCAAGGTCTGATCACAGAGAACAAAAGAAACCACCAAATAAAATGGAAACATCTGCACATAAAAAACGTTCCTCTCCCTGTATTGTTGGAGATCATTAGAACGTCACTTGTGAGGAAAGTAAACATTTTGGTTTCACAAGACCCGGGTTGTTGGGTTCGCCATTCAGCAGACCCTTCCATAGAAACGCTCATATTTCCAGTGTCGTCACTTGAACTTTGCTGAACTTGCCGGGCACACAAAGCTCAATCTGTTTTAGTGTAGAGAGCTTTGTGTGACACAAGGCAAACACTCGGGAGCTGAAATACAAGACGCACAACCTACAGCCCCAGATTTCCCGGAAAACGAGAGTGCAAACCGCCGAGAGGAGCCAAGCAGGGGGGGGGGGGGGTTTGTAGAGAGAACAGGCCTCAAGGGCGGCTTTCACTCCACTCCCCATAAAAAAGACTCCCCGAGGCCAACTCCCGTCTATACAAAAGATTTTCTGAAATGTTATGCTAGATATTTTCTGTAAGAACACCGGAGTTATTCTACGATCGATGTAAACAGCGGGGAGAGAATCTATACAGAAGGGTCTGACTCTCACTTTGAAGGATTCAGTATATGAAATAACTAGGGGACCACCAAATGGATACCGAAAATGAAAAATACACTAGGCCGAAAACCGAAACCGAAAATGACTTTTAAAAAAATATTTTTATACAGGAGATGATCAGAGACTGCAGACATAGTACAGGAGATGATCAGAGACTGCAGACATAATACAGGAGATGATCAGAGACTGCAGACATAGTACAGGGGATGATCAGAGACTGCAGACATGATACAGGAGATGATCAGAGACTGCAGACATAATACAGGAGATGATCAGAGACTGCAGACATAATACAGGGGATGATCAGAGACTGCAGACATAGTACAGGGGATGATCAGAGACTGCAGACATGATACAGGAGATGATCAGAGACTGCAGACATAATACAGGAGATGGTCAGAGACTGCAGACATAATACAGGAGATGGTCAGAGACTGCAGACATAATACAGGAGATGATCAGAGACTGCAGACATAGTACAGGAGATGATCAGAGACTGCAGACATAGTACAGGAGATGATCAGAGACTGCAGACATAGTACAGGAGATGGTCAGAGACTGCAGACATAGTACAGGAGATGGTCAGAGACTGCAGACATAGTACAGGAGATGATCAGAGACTGCAGACATAATACAGGAGATGGTCAGAGACTGCAGACATAATACAGGAGATGATCAGAGACTGCAGACATAATACAGGAGATGATCAGAGACTGCAGACATAATACAGGAGATGATCAGAGACTGCGGACAGAATACAGGAGATGATCAGAGACTGCGGACAGAATACAGGAGATGATCAGAGACTGCAGACATAGTACAGGAGATGATCAGAGACTGCGGACAGAATACAGGAGATGATCAGAGACTGCAGACATAGTACAGGAGATGATCAGAGACTGCGGACATAATACAGGAGATGATCAGAGACTGCGGACAGAATACAGGAGATGATCAGAGACTGCAGACATAGTACAAGAGATGATCAGAGACTGCAGACATAGTACAGGAGATGATCAGAGACTGCAGACATAGTACAGGAGATGATCAGAGACTGCGGACATAATACAGGAGATGATCAGAGACTGCGGACATAATACAGGAGATGATCAGAGACTGCGGACAGAATACAGGAGATGATCAGAGACTGCAGACATAGTACAAGAGATGATCAGAGACTGCAGACATAGTACAGGAGATGATCAGAGACTGCAGACATAATACAGGAGATGATCAGAGACTGCAGACATAATACAGGAGATGATCAGAGACTGCAGACATAATACAGGAGATGATCAGAGACTGCAGACATAGTACAAGAGATGATCAGAGACTGCAGACATAATACAGGAGATGATCAGAGACTGCAGACATAGTACAAGAGATGATCAGAGACTGCAGACATAGTACAGGAGATGATCAGAGACTGCAGACATAATACAGGAGATGATCAGAGACTGCAGACATAGTACAGGAGATGATCAGAGACTGCAGACATAATACAGGAGATGATCAGAGACTGCAGACATAATACAGGAGATGATCAGAGACTGCAGACATAGTACAAGAGATGATCAGAGACTGCAGACATAGTACAAGAGATGATCAGAGACTGCAGACATAGTACAGGAGATGATCAGAGACTGCAGACATAGTACAGGAGATGATCAGAGACTGCAGACATAATACAGGAGATGATCAGAGACTGCAGACATAATACAGGAGATGATCAGAGACTGCAGACATAATACAGGAGATGATCAGAGACTGCAGACATAATACAGGAGATGATCAGAGACTGCAGACATAGTACAGGAGATGATCAGAGACTGCAGACATAATACAGGAGATGATCAGAGACTGCAGACATAGTACAGGAGATGATCAGAGACTGCAGACAATGGTACAACATGGTGAAGGGGCGAGCCGAGTACCTAGAGGGCAACATCCCATATGTACAGAGTACCGACCACAAGGGAGGAGCCACTTTCTGTAATGTGACCCCCCCACCCCAGGTACCGCTTTTTCCAAAACAAACTCTGCGAGAGTATAATGTGCCGAGTGACACCTTCCCTATAATACACTCTGGGGGGTGCAAAATCTGGTGCAGCTGTGCAAAGAAACCAATCAGCTTCCAGGTTTTTATTTTGTCAAAGCGTAAAATTGAAGAAGCTCAAGTTAGAAGCTGATTGGCTACCAACACACAGCTGCTCCAGATATTGCACTCCTCGGGATTTTAGCAAATCCACCAGGGCCAAAACACGACCTCTCCTCGGCCGCTGTGACCTGATAATGGTCTGGTATGGAGTTTGGGAGGGACCTTACGCATTTTTTTTTTTTGTGGGGGTGTCCCCTCCGATCCATACTAGACCCAAAGGGCCTGGCATAGACCAGGGGACGGGAGCCCACGCCTTTTTTTTTTTTGCTGGCAATTTTATTATTATTACTTTTTTTTTTACATTCAGCTGTCAGCGGGGAACCCCACTAACAGCTGGTGGATGACTCATCGGTTGTTAAGGATGTGGCGGCCTGCTTCCCGGGTCCCTCCTTAGCAACCAGCTATATTCAGTGTATGGAAAAAACACTGATGGAAAAAACACTGATGGAAAAAACACTGATGGAAAAAACACTGATGGAAAAAACACTGATGGAAAAAACTTCACCTGTTCTGACGTGACTGAACTGATGAAATGAACGGTCTACATGTGTTAAAGGGGATTAAAGATGCTGTGTACAGCAGTCCCCCGTCACACTTACCCGAGCCCCATCTCTATCCAACAATGTCCACAAGTACCTCGGCCGCCCAGGACTCTCTCCTCTGATTGGCTGAGACACAGCAGCGGTGCCACTGACTCCCGCTGCAATCAAACTCACCCAATGAGGATAAGGTGGGCGGGTCTGAACCGTGGCTCTATGTCTGAATGGATACACAGAGCTGTGGCTCGGCTCAGGTGCCCCCCATAGCCAGCTGCTTGCTGTGGGGGGCACGCAACAGGAGGGAGGGGCCAGGAGCTCCATCCAGGGGTCCGAGAAGAGGAAGATCCGGGCTGCTCTGTGCAAAACCAATACAGAGCCGGTAAGTAGAACAAAAAAAAAACAACTTTAACTTTGGCGGCTCTCGCTCCCCTGTCCAGTGCTGTGCTCTGCTGTAAGTCGTTCTGTTTCCTAAATAGGTGAAAGTTTCATTCATTGGTGAGAAGACGCAGGTAATACACATTCTACTAGAGAAACTACAACTCCCAGGATACCCTGCAATACACACCGCACAACCACAGGTAATAATAGTCCCAAGAGGAAATGTTATTGTGAAGTTGATTAATACTGAACATGTCTCAGGACACATTTAAAAAAACAAGGTGCCCAAATGTCGGGGAGAGTCGGCAACGATGAACACGACTCCTTCCAACTGTGCAGGAAATAAAATAATCCGGGGAAAGGCAGCAAGTCAGTCGTTAGGACTGAGGACAGGCAGAGCCGGAGTCCGAGAATCAACAGGTTGTGAGTTATCCCGGTTGGTGGGAGATCACGATGGGAAGATTGTATAAGTGAGACAGAAGACAGAGATCGATGTGATTGGCTCAGGGATCTCTGTACAGCACTGCGGTATTTGTCAGAGCTATACAAATGTATAATAATAATAAATAATAATAAGTGTGTGACTGTGGGGGAGGGGACATTAGAGTGTAAACTCCTCTGTACAGAGACTGATGTGACTGTGGGGGAGGGGACATTAGAGTGTAAGCTCCTCTAGTGCAGAAGTTGGTGTGAATGGTTTAGTGTTCTCTGTACAGCACTGCGGTATATGTCAGAGCTATATAAATGTATAATAATAATAATAATAATAATAATAATAGTGTGTGACTGTGGGGGGAGGGGACATTAGAGTGTAAGCTCCTCTGTATAGAGACTGATGTGACTGTGGGGGAGGGGACATTAGAGTGTAAGCTCCTCTGTATAGAGACTGATGTGACTGTGGGGGGAGGGGACATTAGAGTGTAAGCTCCTCTGTATAGAGACTGATGGGACTGTGGGGGAGGGGACATTAGAGTGTAAGCTCCTCTGTATAGAGACTGATGTGACTGTGGGGGAGGGGACATTAGAGTGTAAGCTCCTCTGTACAGAGACTGATGTGTCTGTGGGGGGGAGGGGACATTAGAGTGTAAGCTCCTCTGTACAGAGACTGATGTGACTGTGGGGGAGGGGACATTAGAGTGTAAGCTCCTCTGTATAGAGACTGATGTGACTGTGGGGGGGAGGGGACATTAGAGTGTAAGCTCCTCTGGTACAGAGACTGATGTGACTGTGGGGGAGGGGACATTAGAGTGTAAGCTCCTCTGTACAGAGACTGATGTGACTGGCTTCATGTTCTCTGTACAGCACTATGGATTGTGTCAGAGCTATACAATTATATAAACAGTAATAGATGTGTGTGTTGTTGGGACATTAGAATGTAAGCTCCTCCGGTGCACAGATCTGAATGGCTCCGTGTTCTCTATATAATAATATGGAATTAGAGAGAGAAGTGAGAACATAACCAGCTATAGAGCGGTAAGTGAGGTTTGGTGAGTAGATGTATACAAGCCGTATACAAGTCGTATTACAGCACTTGGTCTGTCTCTGTGGTCAGTGAAATCCGCTTCTTCCCCACACAAGTCCCCCGTCATCCTCTCTCAAGGATCTGATTACATAATCTTTCCTGAAGGCCGACATACAAACAGATGTTTTTTACAAACGCACAGCAATCCGATCACCCAAAAGCCATTCCTGCCGCATCTAATATTAGCATGCTGGAAAATGATTGCATTGAATATTGAGGTGCATTCAGAGCCACATCAAGTCCTACAGCACCCAATCACTACACACAACACACACCCAATCACTACACACAACACACACCCAATCACTACACACACACTACACACATACACACACACCACATACACAATAACTACACACAATCACTACACACAACACACACACACACACACCACATACACAATAACTACACACAATCACTACACACAACACACACCCAATCACTACACACACACAATACACACATACAAACAACACACACACACCCAATCACTACACACAACACACACCCAATCACTACACACAATATACACCCAATCACTACACACAATATACACCCAATCACTACACAACACACACAAACACACACAATACACACATACAAACAACACACACACACATACAATACACACATACAAACACACACACACACACACACACACATACAAACAACACACACACACACACACACACATACAATACACACACACACCCCACATACACAATAACTACACACAATACAATACACACACACAATCACTACACACAATACAATACACACACACACACACACAGGCTGCACTGTGATCTGCTAAAAACCAATCTGGGAGGAGATATAATGCAGCAGGTTTCTGTTCAGCCCGTCAGTCTCCAGATTAATGTTATGACTCTAAATTTAGCACATTTCCTTTATACTGTACCCAACACTACACAAAGACGACAACATTTTTTGGAACAGAGCTGGAAAACAAGAACCTGTGATTTCCCTCTGTTGACTAAACGGCAACACAAGAATCGATACAGACAAGAAAAGTACAACACCATCATTGTCTACATTGTAACTATTTGTAAACATCACAATATAACCGAGCCATGCAGAAAGAAGGGCCGGACTCACTGTGTGCACAGACAAGCTGGACAGTGAACAGGTTACATACACAGGGGTCGCACACTGACTGTACACACACCACACACTATACATACACACACACACACACACTATACTGTACACACACACACACTATACTGTACACACACACACACTACTGTACACACACTGTACACACACACACACTGTACACACACACTGTACACACACACACTGTACACACACACTGTACACACACACACTGTACACTATACTGTACACACACTCACTATACTGTACACACACACTGTACACACACACACACTATACTGTACACACACTATACTGTACACACACACACTATACTGTACACACACACACTATACTGTACACACACACACACTGTACACACACACACACTGTACACACACACACTGTACACTATACTGTACACACACTGTACACACACACACTATACTGTACACACACACACACTATACTGTACACACACTATACTGTACACACACTATACTGTACACACACTATACTGTACACACACACACACTATACTGTACACACACACACTATACTGTACACACACACTATACTGTACACACTCACTATACTGTACACACACTCACTATACTGTACACACACACTATACTGTACACACTCACTATACTGTACACACACTCACTATACTGTACACACACTCACTATACTGTACACACACTCACTATACTGTACACACACTCACTATACTGTACACACACACACACTCACTATACTGTACACACACACACACACTCACTATACTGTACACACACACTATACTGTACACACACACACACACACACTATACTGTACACACACACACACACTGTACACACTGTACACACTGTACACACACACTGTACACTATACTATACCGTACACACACACACTGTACTATACACACTGTGCACACACACTGAACTGGGAATTCAAACATAACGGGCAGCACAAAAGGAATAAACAAAACATTTAAACTGCACTAAACTGTAAACAGATCACTGCGATGAAAACACAATCCAGACCATCATTTGGGGGAAAAGAGGGAATATTACAAAGTGGAACATTCATTCGCTAGTAGCTGCTTAAAGCCGTGTTCCAGACGGTTTTTTTTTATTTTTATTTTTTTAAAGTCAGCAACTACAAACACTGTAGCTGTGGACTTTTAATAAGGACACTTACCTGTCCAGCAAGGCCGCGATGTGTGTCCCCCCCCCCCCCCAGGCCGATTCGTCCATCGGATCAGGTGGCGGCGCCGCCATTGCAACTAAGGGAAACCGGTAGTGGAGCCTTGCAGCTTCACTGCCCATTTTTTCTTCTGTGCATGCGCGAGTCACATGGCGTTTTGTGAATGGCCCCATCGTCTTCTGGGACACACACAGGTCCAAGACGACAACGGGGGGAGCTCGCTGAAGAGGAGGAAGTGACGGAACAGGAATAGGAAGAGGCAGATTAGGAAGACTGCCTAGCAACAGGGGTTTTTGGTAAGTAAAAAAAAAATGTTTTTCTATGTTTAATTTTTTTCAAAGAAAGTTTTAATGTATAAAATGTTTTTTAGGGTGGATCTCTGCTTTAAAGAATAATGTCAACCCAACAAGTCATGATATATGCCTATATATACACTATGTACTTGTATGAGAAAGTCTCCTGTTCTCTTTGTATTTCTTCCTTTATGTGGAATCCCTGGAGCCAGTGTTTTTAAAAAAGGTAAAGGAAAGATTTGGGGTCTTTTTGACCCCAAATCTCTCCATAAAGAGGACCTGTCATCTCTTATTTCTATTACATGAGATCTCTCCATAAAGAGGACCTGTCATCTCTTATTTCTATTACATGAGATCTCCATAAAGAGGACCTGTCATCTCTTATTTCTATTACATGAGATCTCCATAAAGAGGACCTGTCATCTCTTATTTCTATTACATGAGATCTCTCCATAAAGAGGACCTGTCATCTCTTATTTCTATTACATGAGATCTCTCCATAAAGAGGACCTGTCATCTCTTATTTCTATTACATGAGATCTCTCCATAGAGAGGACGTGTTGCCCCTTATTCCTATTACATGAGATCTCCATAAAGAGGACCTGTCATCCCTTATTTCTATTACAGGGGATTTTTTACATTCCTTGTAATAGAGAAAAAAGTGATTAAAAAAAAAATAAGAAAATTAAGATTTTTTTGTTATAAAGTGCCCCCATCCCCCCATGCTCACACACAGAAGCGAACGCATATGTAAACAGTGTATGCGCCACACATGAGGTATCGCCACAAATTATAGTGGGAGCACTAAACCTCCTCCAACTCTTAATCTGTAATGGCGTTTAAAACGTCGCCTATGGAGACTTTACAAACCACAGTTTGTCACCATTCCACAAGCGTGCGCAATATTAAAGCGTGACATGATGGGCATCTACATACTCTGTGTAACATCTTCCACATTTCACAAAAAATAAATAAATCTGGATGAATATTAATTCTGGCCTTTGAAATGCATTAACACTCAAATGCGTCTTGGCACATTCGGCATTTTTTTTTTTTTTTTTGCTTTTCATCTCCTCTCCTGAATGCACCATTGGAGTGGTTTTCCCCCCAGCTTGTAAATCGCTCTTCTTCTAATTCACCTGTAGAACACCTACGTGTGAACGGATACATAGGCTTTTATAGAGCCGCTTTTATAGGCTCATACCTCGATGAAGGCATGTGACGATACGCGTAGGGCGGAGCCAAGTGACATCACCTCAGACCAGAAATTGGGCGTGTTTAAGGTTTTTATACGTCCCGCATACAGATTACTGCAAGCTTATTTTAACAAGTTTGACACAAATTGGTAGATCCGACTCTTACAGTAACAACGACTGAAAAAGTGAAATTTTAGCCTTTTTCTTTTCTCACTTACTTAGAGGCTGTGGCCCCCCGCGTGTCATTTCCGACTTTACATTGTCTCCTGGGATAAGTGTGTCATCAATCCCAGGAGCTTGCTACGAACTGTCAATGCCTATTATACCGCTCGCCCTGCACTGTGCATGCGCAAGATTGACAGGTGCATGCTGGATATCCAGCATGGATGGAAGACAGAAAGATACTCTCCGGCTTCAGATGCCCGCGCATGAGACGGCCGCACTCTAGGACTTATAAAGGAAAGAAAACAATGCTGCAAAATTACTAAACAGACCTTCGCATACAAGATACCTTTACTGGAATACACCAAGCATGAGTATTAAAGGGGTAAATTTTATCAAAAGATTTAAAATTTCAGACTTTTGATACTTTGAAGCACCTCCTGGTCTCAAAGCCATTTGGAAATAAATCAGGAAGGTCCACATTGGGGAAATTCAGCAACCACAGTCCCTGGGACCAGAGGAGACATTCAAAAAGTCAAACAGGGGGGAGAAGAAAAGAAGAGCAGCTTTACATTTTAAATATAAATAGTAAATTAACTTTTCAATGTAAAAACCAAAAATCAGTTTGTGGTATAAACACAGAAATCTAGTCCTAGCGGTGAGCACCACGTGTTCTCCATAGTACTGTATAATGTGCGCACACAACCCACGTGAGAACATTTTACACATCACAGCCCCGTCCACCATCAGCACTGACAGGCAGAGACAGCTGCAGGGAAGAAGAAACAAGGAAGACCATTAATTGCAGCTCAGGGAATATAAAGTGTTTACTGCAGACTCTCTGTATACAACTTTCCAATACGAGGCCTATGAGGGGCCCCATCAGAGAGGCCATCAGAGAGGCCACAACAACACATAATATGGAATCTGTATATACTAGAACTACCAGGAAAGTGCTCATCTTATTCGAATATATATATTTTATTATTATACAGGATACATAGCGCCAACAGTTTACGCAGGGCTTTACAACATGAGGGCAGACAGTACAATTACAATACACACAATATATATATACACACACACACACACATACACTGAATATAGCTCTGACTTACTCAGCAGTGCTGTGCAGAGAACACTGAGCCAGTCACACGAGTCTGTACCAGAGGAGCTTACACTCTAATGTCACCTCCCCCCACAGTCACATACTTATATACATTTATATAGCTCTGACGTATACCGCAGTGCTGTACAGAGAACACTGAGCCAGTCATATCAGACTCTGTGGTGGGGAAATTAGAGTGTAAGCTCCCCTGATACAGTCATGCTGTGTACACACGACCGGTTTTGCCGTCGGAATAAAACCCCGAAGGTTTCTCCGACTGAATTCCATTCAAGTGGTCTTGCCTACACCGGGTCAACCCAAAGTCTGACCGTCCAGAACGCGGTGAAGTACAGCACGTACGACGGGACTAGATAACAGAAGTTCAATAGCCAGTAGCCAATAGCTTCCGTCTCCTACTTGCTTCAGAGCATGCGTCGTTTTTGGTCCGTCAGAACAGCATACAGACGATCGGTTTTCCCGATAGGAATTGGTTATGTTGGAAATATTTAGAACATGTTCTATTTCTAGGTCCGTCAGAATTTATGAAAAAAAAAAAAAAAAGTCTGATGAGGCCCACACACGATCGGAATAGACGATGAAAAGCTTCCGTCTGACATTCCGCTCGTGTGTATGCGGCTTTTGGATGGCGCTCCACTTCAAGGTGCGGATACAGAGCATTACCACTGAAATAAACGAGGGGGGAGGGGGGAATAGCTGACAATAGTCTTTGCCTCATGAAAGCGACATACTGCTCTAATTTTTAAACACAACGCTAATCGCTCCGGTGTGAAAAAGCACCGTGTGGTGCCCACTGTAATATTCATTGCAGGCGTTAAAGGGCAGTATTGAGGCTTTTAAAATGCTGAATTCCACTTAAAACACAGGGGATTGATGCATGTGTGAACGAGACCGTGGTCACCAGTATGCAGAAGGCACTCCGAGAACTACAGGCAGGGAGGTATCTGCCCACCTCGGCTAAGTGCCGGGACCGGTCACAATCCCCATAGGACGGTAATAGAGACACAATAATAGAGGTGTATTTCCTGAAATATTACTTTTTTGCATATGAGAGGGAAAATATTGGACATTTTCCATCTACAAAACCACCAAGAAGGAAAAAGGAACCATCTGTGGTGCTCATCAGCCTGTCACAGGCAATGCTCTAAATGTCTCCCTTTGGAGAGTATGCATGGCTAAAGCACCAACAAAAGCACAAAGCATAAAGAGGCGATAAAAGGTCAGAGGGTCAAGAAAGGAGGAGGAGGAGGAGGAGGAGGAGGGAGGAGGAGGAGGGAGAACGTGACCGCATGAAGGCCACATGAACAGACACAACAGTCTGGCTTTAAGAAAGGGGTTCGCTGTGGGTTAATACCACCGGAATCCAAGCTGGAGTTTGGCTTCAATGTCAGTGTATTTAATTTTTTTTTTCAAGATTTTCACTATAAGAAGTTACAGAAAGGAGGACAGTGGGAGGAAAAGGGACTCCCTTCTGTAATTTGTTAGTGTATTTAAAGTTTTCTGGGTGCTGCTTAGACCTCAGAAGGGGGTACACTTTTCCTATAAATGAAAAAGAAAGAAAGAAAGAAAGAAAAAGAAAGAAAAAGAAAGAAAGAAAGAAAGAAAAAGAAAGAAAAAGAAAGAAAGAAAGAAAGAAAAAGAAAGAAAGAAAGAAAGAAAGAAAGAAAGAAAGAAAGAAAGAAAGAAAGAAAGAAAGAAAGAAAGAAAGAAAGAAAGAAAGAAAAAGAAAGAAAGAAAGAAAGAAAGAAAGAAAGAAAGAAAGAAAAAGAAAGAAAGAAAAAGAAAGAAAGAAAAAGAAAGAAAGAAAGAAAGAAAAAGAAAGAAAGAAAGAAAAAGAAAGAAAGAAAGAAAAAGAAAGAAAGAAAGAAAGAAAAAAAGAAAGAAAAAGAAAGAAAGAAAGAAAAAGAAAGAAAGAAAGAAAAAGAAAGAAAGAAAGAAAGAAAAAAAGAAAGAAAAAGAAAGAAAGAAAGAAAAAGAAAGAAAGAAAGAAAAAGAAAGAAAGAAAGAAAGAAAAAAAGAAAGAAAAAGAAAGAAAGAAAGAAAGAAAAAAAGAAAGAAAAAAAGAAAGAAAAAGAAAGAAAGAAAGAAAGAAAGAAAGAAAGAAAGAAAGAAAGAAAGAAAGAAAGAAAGAAAAAGAAAGAAAGAAAGAAAAAGAAAGAAAGAAAGAAAAAGAAAGAAAGAAAGAAAAAGAAAGAAAGAAAGAAAGAAAGAAAGAAAGAAAGAAAGAAAGAAAGAAAGAAAGAAAGAAAGAAAGAAAGAAAGAAAAAGAGAAGAAAGAAGATGAAAGAGAAGAGACGAAGAAAGAAGATGAAAGAGAAGAGAAGAGAAGAAAGAAGATGAAAGAGAAGAGAAGAGAAGAGAAGAAAGAAGATGAAAGAGAAGAGAAGAGAAGAGAAGAGAAGAGAAGAGAAGAAAGAAGATGAAAGAGAAGAGAAGAGAAGAGAAGGAAGATGAAAGAGAAAGAAGATGAAAGAGAAAGAAGATGAAAGAGAAGAGAAGAGAAGAGAAGAGAAGAGAAGAGAAGAGAAGAGAAGAGAAGAGAAGAGAAGAGAAGAAAGAAAGAAAAATAGAAGAAAAGACAGAAGAACGAACTCCACTACAGCAAATAATTTCAAAACATGAAAGAAAAATGCAGCCTACACATAGGCCAGCAATAGATGGACCGGTTATGGAAGATCTGATGCTATGAAAGAAGAATAAATACACACATTCTCTCTCTCACACACAGTGTAAAGGTGGGTTGCAGAGACCTCTCAGTCTATCCCCAGGCGATATTTTGCTCCTGTATTTTGCTTTTTGCAACAACAAAGCTCTCCTCCCACTTCTTGTACACAAGGCCTATTTTTGGTTTGCCACACAACATGTTCCTGCGGTGCGGCCTTCTGTGTGCTGGTATTTATCACCCATACTCAGAAGTAGGCCATGTGCAGGCAGAGGGGAGGAACCTGTTATGATGCGGCCGGCTGCCCACATTACAGGATGAGAAGCCGCAGCAGGAAGGAAAAGACGCTACACATCGCAGCTCGGTGTAGGAACAGGAACACACACACACACACACACACACACACACACACACACGCTTTCCAGCAATGTTCTTAGAAAACGAAAATAAAAATGCGAAGAAAGATGAAACCTTCATTAAAGCTGCAATGTTTACGATTTTGCAACCCATGAAAACGGAAATACTTGGTGTAAGAAAATGTTACATATTTTGAAGTTCAAATCGCTTTCTTTCCATACTACGGCAAATTATTTATTTTTTTATGGTGGAAACTTCAAAAATGAAAGCTCCATATTTCAGCCCCACCCCCCATCCGCTCTCTACAGACAGCTCAGAGGGTAAAAACAGAACTTTATTAACAACAATTAATGTTCAACATTCATTCCACCCCAATAGTTACGCTACCAAAATGAGAGCTGTAAAGTGCCTCCAGCACGGCTCCTGTGGTTTCTTGCTGGAGGCCCCATACTAGCACATTATGACTACCTTGCAGGTTAAATTAAAAAAAAATTTAAAAAAAAGTCCAGCAGAATACAGCCGATTGGAGGCTACTTTCACACCGGGGCGGTAGCGGTAAAGCACTGCTAGTTTTATCGGCACTTTACAGCTGTTATAGCGGCGCTTTTCACCCCGCTAGCAGCCGAATAAAGGGTAAAAAGCGCCCGGGTTGCGGTGCTGCCGAAGTGATTTGCAGGCGCTTCGGCGGTGCTGCCCATTGATTCCAATGGGCGGGGGCGGGGGGATGATGGGGTGGTGTAGTCACTGCTCCCCCACCCCCCCAAAGATGCTGACTTTTCCCTGTCCTGTACGCGCACCGCCGCAGGGGGAAAACACTCGGACCTTCACCCTGGAGTGGCTTGAGAGGCGCTTTACATGCGATATTTTTATTGCACAAACGCCAGTAAAGCGCCTCAGTGTGAAAGGGGTCCAACAGATCTGAGGATGAGGGAGGAAGCAGAGAACAGGGAGATCAAAAGCGGAACTTCAGTCATTTTTTCATCTTTCCATCCATTAAATCTTCTCCTCTTGTTGTTGTTTTATCTTTGGATAGTAAAACATTTTTTTTTTCTGCCAGTAAATCCCTTATACAGCCCACTTCCTGTTTCCTGTCTGTCATTAGTCTAGGCTTATGACATCATACTCAGCTCTCTCTCTCTCTCATCAGAGTTTGCCAGGAAGGAAGGGGGAGGAGTAATAAGAGGGCCAATGAGAGCTGCAGAGCTGGAGGTGTGCCTCTGTGTAAATCCAGGAAGTGAACAGGCAGCAGCTTCAGCTGCCCACAGTTAAAATGGCTGCAGCCAGACTCAGTGGAGGGAGATTTCTGCAGCGTATTTGTCAAGTACAGCAGAATGCCAGTATATAAAAAATAATATGCAAAGTGGTTGGAGGGAAGCTTCAGAATGGCAAAGAGGTTATTACAAACTATGTGAGCAGAGTGCAGATCCTCTTTAATCTGTGTTCCCTCAGTAGGTCAATTCCTGTTGTTTTCTTCCCCCTTCAGCAGAGCAAATCTTAAGGCTTTCGACTTATCAGCCTCTAGAGAGGCTCTGATTTTAGGCACAGTGCCGAGAATAGAGAGCAACTGAGCATGTGCAGAGCAAGGTGAGACCCATGCTACACATAATTCTACACAGTATAGGCAATTATTTTTAATGTTTTCCATAACTATACCTGCAAGAGGGGCAGCCTGAAGTCTCCCATCAGAACTTCATTTTCTGACCCAACTTCCACCGTTTTTTGTGATACGGCACTGCGCCACTTTAACTGACAATTGTGCGGTCGTGCGACATTGTAAGCAAAAAAAAATGTATGTCTTTTTCCCCCCCCCCACAAATAGAGCTTTCTTTTGGTGGTATTTGATCACCTCTTTTTGGTGGTATTTGATCACCTCAAATTTGGAAAAAAAAAAAAAAAAAAAAAAAGTCTTCAGTTGAGGCAAATATGTATTTTTTTTTTAACCAAAATATATGTAGACAATTAGCATATATTAATTGGATTGCGCAAAAGTTATCGCCGGGATAGATTTATGGCATTGGTATTTCTTTTTTACTAGTAATGGCGGCGATCTGCGATTTTTAGTGGTACTGCAACATTGTGGCGGACAGATCAGACACTTTTGACACTTTTTTTGGGACCATTCACATTTATACAGCGATCAGTGCTAAAAATAGCCACTGATTACTGTATAAATGACACTGGTAGGGAAGGGGTTAACACTAGGGGGCGATCAAGGGGTTAAATGTGTTCCCTAGGGAGGAGTTTGTGTCAGGGGAGTGTACTAACTGGAGGAGGAGACAGATCGCTGTTCCTGATCAACTAGGAACAGCAGACCTCTCTGTACTTCTGTCAGGACAGGAATCTGCTTACATTGACAGATATCTATTCTGGCTCTCCGAGGAGCGATCGCGAGTCGCCAGCGTCGCACCCCCTATCACTCTTAAAGCGTCCGACGTACATCTACAGCGAACCTGCCGCAGTATGACGGTGGCGGCGGCTGGTTGGCAAGCGGTTAAGCTGGCCATTAGAGCCGCACGATTCTTGATAAAATGAGAATCACGTTTTTGCTTAGAATAAAGATCACGATTCTCGGTGTAACAGCGTTCACATTATACAAAAAAATTGGGCTAACCTTTTTGGGTTTTTTAATTGAAGAGTACTTTTTCCCAAAAAGAAAGAAAATTGCGCAAATACAGCGCGACATAAAATATTGCAATAAATTGCAGTATGCCGCCACTTTTCAGCACAACTCTTCAACGTATGTCAACATAAAATAAGTCAAAACATTCAGTCAGTTGAGGTTTTAAAAAATATATATATATTGCGGGTTATTTTAAAATGCAACGCGGCATGCAAACGCACGTCAACGCATGTACTGCATATCTACATGCGCTCAATGCACAGATTGTGGTGTGAATGGACCCTTTAGTACAACACCGGTGTTGCTAGTTGCAGTAAAAGCATTTTTTATACAGACTTTTACCTCCCACACTCGCCTGCACAAAGCCGCTATGTTACCTCCAACCATTTCCATGTAAAGACTGAATGCGGCTTGGATTAGGAAAGATTCTCAGTCTGCTGTACAGACACGCTCTGCAAATCTCTCATACAAAGCATGCTTCTTCCAAACAACCCCTCGGCCAGACTGCTGGCTCCGCCCACATTTCCCAAACACACATGAATAACACTCAAACATTTCTCTCTCTCTCTTTTTTTTTTAAACACGTGCCAACGAGTACTTCATAAAATCCCACACAAATCGCAGCGGGTGCCGCAAATAAACTGAAACCCCCATCAGAAAATGGAGCAAAATGAAAACCGAGTTATTTGGGCTTCAGAGGGTAAAGTATGACCAACATCTCTAGGACATCCATTTCCGGCATATAAAAAGGAGACTAAGCAATCAGCTCCCCACCACCTTCACCACTGACCATCTACGGCAAAGAGAAGCACCCCAAATCACTCGATCCTCCACTCCCTGACCGTCCCCGGGCATCACAACATCCAATGTAAGGATATAGACTTGCATTGGTCTTGTTGACTTTACAACGTTAGACCACCAGAGAAAGGGGGGCGCTGTGGGGAGAGGTCTGGCCATGCCGAGGAGCGGGTAAGTACATCCTGTGTGTGTCCCCTAGACCTAAGAGCAATGAATCATTCCAGCACAGGCGTAGCCCCAATTTTTACGTTTCACAGATTTGTGATTTAATTCTGGGAGCAGATCAGGAAAAGAGGAGATCAGTACACGGCTGACCGTTCTTTGTCCAATCAGGAGCCTTCAGGGTGGAGGCGGCGACCAAAGACGCTGAGTTTTTTTCCCCAACAACAACCCAAGAGATGGGACTGAGGCCGGCCATAGATAAAGTGGTTGTAAACCTCAGACATGAAATCAGAACAAAGCATATCCCTCTATAGTGTGTACTTGTCTCAGTCCAGAGCACAGAGTGTCATTTCTGTCTGCTGGCCGGTCACTTCACTGGGATATGGAGGGTTTACAATCGCTTTAAAAAATTTTTTTTTGGATTGCAAGTGTGCGAATAGAAAAAAAAAAAAAGCAAAACGCATTTCCCCCATCCACACATGTGAACCCTCCCTGCTGTGCCGCTGTATTCTGATAGCGGGACTCCTCCCTGCTCCTCCTCCAAACCACTGATCCATAAGGTTTTCCAATAGTCCATTTCCACAGATCCGATCATTAGATCAGATCCTTTCGAGTGGAAACGGCTAAAGGTGGATCGAAAATTTCAAGTTTCTCCCTCCTGAACCAGCTGAATTTTAAACACTTGCTTAATGGACATTTTTACCCTCTTCCTGATGTGCACTGGTGGGCACTGTAGAGGGGGCACTGTAGAGGCGGTAGAGGTGGCACTGGTGGGCACTGTAGAGGGGGCACTGTAGAGGCGGTAGAGGTGGCACTGGTGGGCACTGTAGAGGCGGCACTGGTGGGCACTGTAGAGGGGGCACTGTAGAGGCGGTAGAGGTGGCACTGGTGGGCACTGTAGAGGGGGCACTGTAGAGGCAGTAGAGGTGGCACTGGTGGGCACTGTAGAGGCGGCACTGGTGGGCACTGTAGAGGGGGTACTGTAGAGGCGGCACTGGTGGGCACTGTAGAGGGGGCACTGTAGAGGCGACACTGGTGGCACTGGTGGGCACTGTAGAGGGGGCACTGTAGAGGCGGTAGAGGTGGCACTGGTGGGCACTGTAGAGGCGGCACTGGTGGGCACTGTAGAGGGGGCACTGGTGGGCACTGTAGAGGGGGCACTGTAGAGGCGGTAGAGGTGGCACTGGTGGGCACTGTAGAGGCGGCACTGGTGGGCACTGTAGAGGCGGCACTGGTGGGCACTGTAGAGGTAGCACTGGTGGGCACTGTAGAGGGGGCACTGTAGAGCCGGTAGAGGTGGCACTGGTGGGCACTGTAGAGGTGGTAGAGGTAGAGGGGGCACTGTAGAGGCGGCACTGGTGGGCACTGTAGAGGGGGCACTGTAGAGGCGGCACTGGTGGGCACTGTAGAGGGGGCACTGTGTGGGACAATGTCCTGTTTACAGAAGGCGGTAATCATTTTTTTTCCTCATGCGGTCAGCGTGAGAAAAAAATTAATTAAAAAAGCCGAATAATAGCATCTGTTTACATCATGTGATTAGTGGTCATCGGCTGCCAGCTGATCATGTGGTAAAGGGCCAGGATCAGCTGTTTATGCCAATCTGGGATCAGCCGAGTCCCAAGGACTCAGCAATTACAAAGCGCGTTGCAGGGGGTGCGCGGGCATGTATGCCCTCCCGGCAATCTAAGCCTCTGTTATAGCTGTCTTTCGGCTATAGTGCGGGTATTAAGTGGTAATCTATGGGCACTTTAATAGTAAAGCAGGACATTTAAATAGTACAAAAAAAATTTAAAAATTTGAAAACATGACCCAAATTTTATTATTATTTAGCAGGTGAATATAATATTATAATAATAGATATACATCTAAAAATACACCCCCCCCCCCCCCCCCCAGCAAACCAAATTGAAAATTAAATTTTGACCAAGCAGGATAAAAAAGAAACCACGTCTCACACAGCAGCATGCGATCGGTGAAAACAGCCGGCACAACCAGGCCAGGAAAGAACATGAATAAAACTTTTTCCTAAAAGAGAGAGTTGGAGATTTGGCGTCTTCTGTCATTGGACACCGATCTCCAGCGTTACAAGAAGATTTCCTCACAAGTCTCCGGCAGGAAGAAATAATTTACAGGAACCACAACTATGCAGAATATTTTACATCTTCCGCCATTGATAACCGCGCTCCACACGTTTTTATAAATCATTTCACAACGGAAAATGTGAATTTCAGAACTCAAAGAGGCCGGGCTGCAAAGGGGTTACAGACGTGGTGACTTTTCTCTGTTCACACCGGTGCCAGTTATCGCACTTCGGCTGCCGCCCAACAAAAAGAATCCCATTATATACAGGCCCTGTTCACACCTATGCAACGCGCCTCTGTGCGACTTGGTGAAAGGTGCTTCTCGTTCACTTCCGTTCCATAGACATCAATGGGAGCGCAAGAAAAACGCATTCAAAGCATGAAAAAGTAGGACGCACCAAGTGACTATTTGCACATCACTGGTTAAAGTAAAACGCGGCGGCTTCTTCTTACCTACATGAATAATCATTCTACAAAATGAACACATTTATACCTCTAATAAAATCTACATTAAGGCTCCATTCACTTTGCGATTCTGCCCACAACTCAAAACCACAAAAAGTGTAAGGCCCCTTTCACACTGGGGCGGTGGGGGCGTCGGCGGTACAACAGCGCTATTTTTAACGCTGCTGTACCATCGTTCTTGCAGCGGTATTCAGCCGCTAGCGGTGCAGTTTTAACCCCGCTGGCGGCCGAAAAAGGGTTAAAATCCATCGTACAGCGCGGCTGTATAGCCGCGCTGTCCCATTGATTTCAATGGGCAGGAGCGGTTTAGGAGCGGTGAATACACCGCTCCTTCACCGCTCCAAAGAAGCGGTTTGCAGGACTTTTTTCACCGTCCTGCCAGCGCACCGCACCCTCGGACTTTCACACTGAACAAACAGCGGAGGCTGTTTAGGGGCGATTTGCAGGCGGTATTTTTAGCTCAATAACGCCTGCAAACCGCCCCAGTGTGAAAGGGGTCTAAATGGTGCCTCATTGTTCATGCGATTTATGTGTAGCCCAAGACCACTCCTCCTTCTACCAATGTGGGCGGGACGAGGGGGGACGAGGCTGTTTTAACCGCTTGCTGGGCACTTAAACCCCCCTCCTACCCAGACCAATTTTCAGCTTTCAGCACTGACGCACTTTGAATGACAGTTGCGCGGTCATACAACACTGTACACAAATGAAATATTTATCATTCTTTTTCCCACAAATAGAGCTTTCTTTTGGTGGTATTTCATCACCTCTGCGGTTTTTATTTTTTGTTAAAAAAATTTAAAAAGACCAAATTTTTTTTTTAAAAGTTTATAATTTTTTTTATATTTTGTTATACAATTTTGCAAACAGGTAATTTTTCTCCTTCATTAGTGTACGCTGATGAGGTGGCACTGATAGGCACCGATAGGTGGAAGTGATGGGCACTGGTTGGTTACACTGATTGGCACCACTGGTGGGCATTGATTGGTGGCACTTGTGGGCACAGATAGTGGCACTTGTGGGCACAGATAGGTGGCACTGTTGAGCACAGATGAGGCAGAATTGCCTCTTCCTCTTCGGGACCGATGTCTCTTGCACATAAGCCGGTAATTGGCTTTTTTTCTCCTCACACTGTCAGCATGAGGAGAAAAGAAACGATTACCGAGCTTTTGTTTTACATCATGTGATCAGCTGTCATTGGCTGACAGCTGATCACGTGGTAAGGTGCCACGATCGCCCCCTTACTCAGATCTGTGATCACCCGAGTCTCAGTGACTCGGTGATCACGGCGCGCGCAGGGAGCGTGCAAGGGGGGACTGTCATACATTGGCCTCCCAGAAATTCAGGTCCGCGCTGTGGCCGTCATTCAGCTATAGCGCAGACGCCAAGTGGTTAAAGGAACCTATACTGGTGGTAAGAGCAACAAAGGCTGGATGTGGTCACTCCTCCTACTTAGCATGTTGGAGTTTTAAAGGCAAAAGGTTTATCTTAATGCATTCTATGCATCAAGATAAAAAAACCTTCTGTATGTAGCAAGCCCCCCAGCACCCCCAACACTTACCCCGAGCCCCTTCACTATCCAGCGATGTCCACGATTCTCTTGACCGCTCATCTTGATCCAAAGTCAGTTAGCCAATCAGGGGAGAGCGGGGCAGGGCCGAACGGCAGTTGTGTGAATGGACACACAGGGCTGCAGCTCAGCTCGGGTGCCCCCCATAGCAAGCTACTGGTCTATGGGGGGGGGGGGGCACTCGTCAGGAGGGAGGGGCCAGGAGCAGCAAAGAGGCACCCGAGAAGAGGAGGATTGGGGCTGCTCTGTGTAAAACCAACTGCATAGAGGAGGAAAGTGTAACATGTTTGTTATAAAAAAATAAAAATAGGGAGACTTTACAATCACTCAAAGGCTTCAATGTTAGGGGTGGGCACAAACCTCACCCCTCCCACTGGGGAGGGCATTGTTCATATAAAAACACATCTGAATATTAGCGGCCCTCCCCTTTAGAACCAGAGAACAATCATTCGATAATATTCAGAGATCCTACAAGCTCAGCCTTTATAACCAATTGAAGACCAGGTCATCTCTGGCACTTTTTGTTTACAAGTAAACATGTGTAATTAATTTGTGCTACAAAATTTACATTATATGTAAACTATTTTTTTTTTTTTTTTAAGCAGAGGCCCTAGGGAATAAAATGGTGACCGTTGCAATTTTTTTATGTCACACGGTATTTGCGCAGATATTTTTCAAATGCAATTTTTGGGGGAAATGGGGTTAATGAATTTCAAATGCAAAAAAAACAATATATATAACCCAATTTTTTTTTAGTACAATAGAGAAGATGATGCTTTTTGTTTACAGCGAGTCTCTAGATTTCTGCATTGCAATACGGACCAGCTTCGAAATAGAACAGAACTTTGCTTCCCATCCATACTGCCCAAGCTGGGATACTACAAGTCCCAGCACACTGCACAGCCCAGACTGGATGAATATGTTATGTAGAATGTAAGAAGCCGCATGTCTCGGCAGAGTCTTCTCCCTGATCTCTTAGCATTCCTAATCTCACAACAAGCTGCCTCTGTCTTCAGCTCTAACACTCCCTTTGCTTTGACTGGGTGAAACAAAAAGATGGCTCCAGCCAAAAAAGACGGCACCGATGCCAAAGGAAGTGGGCAGGCCGAGACCGGCACACCGCCGGCTTGTAAACACAAGTTCTGCCGCTGAAGGTGCAGTACAAGGAAACGTTCACAGAGGAAGGGGGGGGGGGGGGCAGACACATCGGGGGGGGGGGGGGCGGGAACCTCCCAAGAAATAAATACTTTTTTACAGAAGCAGCGATTTAGCAATTCCAAAAATACACAGCTAGAAAAAAATACAAATATAGAAGAGCTGCACGATCATTAAATTACAATCTCGATTCCCTTCACAATCGTAATCCAGCATTTCCACAATTCATATAGTGCAGAGTTCTCTGCTCACAGCTGTTAAAAAACAAAAACAAAAAACAACCATCCAAATGTTTATCAACATTGCTCAGTGCTGAGAGATAAAAGAGAAACAAAGTAACATTTGGTTCTTTTAGAACAACGGGATGAACTTCTGTCTGCAAACGAGGGCAGCTTCACCACTTAAAGGAGAAGTCCAGCCTGAGCTCGTTTGGCTGACCTTCTCCTACGGGTCACAGGAGTGCAATTAGTTCTAAACTCGTGTGACCCGTTTTCAGCAGAGCGGGCTGCGCTACTACAACCACTTACGGACCGCCTGTCGCAGTTTTATGCCGGCTATTTGGAGGATATCGTTGTTATGGCAGCAGCTAGCTACCATAACCCCCAATATCCTCTTCTTCATCAGGCAGTCTGCTACAAGATAAAAGTGGTCTCTGCGGCGGATTCGCCGCAAGATCACCTTTTATCAGTGGCGGGAGAGGGCCCTATCCCCCCCAACCACCCCCCCCCAGGTCCGGTTCCCTCCGCTGCTTACCAGAGCCGCTGGCAGCGGTGGGGGCGATCGGGTCCGGTCACTTGCTGGGTATGGAGATGAGTGCGGGGAAGACGGCCCCCACCTGTCTCCATAACAATGCAGAGCGGAAGCGCAATCAAAAAGGTCACTTCCGCCCATAGATCTTAAAGGGCCATTTTTTTTAATCTATTTATTTAAATGACAAATTTTTTATTGCATTTTATTGTAAATATGAGACCTGAGGTCTTTTTGACCCCCCCCCCCCCCCGAGATCTCACATTTTTTTCTATTACAAGGAATGTTTACATTTATTATCAATCAGCTGCTGCGCCTGCAGGATACTAAAGAGGAAAGCTGCAGGGTCCGCTTGTTCCTATTAGGAGTATCTCACCAAAAAAACGACATTTCTGTTGCAGGGGATCCCCAAAATTTGACTGATCTTAGGGCAGACTTCTAGTAAAATCAGTGAGCCAATTACACAAGCAGGAAATGAGGTTTCTGGGGATGGTTTCGGTATACCATCCGTGTACAGAGCGCCTCCAGGTGGCCATATTGCATTTTCAGAAAATATGACAGCGGCTGCAGATTGAAAAGGTCATTTTTAAGAACATTCGGTTGCAATTGTATATCCTATATTTATTTTTTTTGGCCATTTTTTTTTTTCCCCACAAAAGTGGAGTTACCCTTTAACACTGACAGAGGTGATTAAAATGATCAGAGTTTATATATTTATACAAAACCATTTTGGTTTTGAGTTTAACACGGCTTTAAGGAAAGCAGACCAGGGGGAGTCATCAAACTTTATTAGTGCGAGATCGTTCAAGAAATAAACAGCAGCGCACTGCTAGTGAAGGTGTGGGCGGGGCCTGGTGTCATTACAGGTGTGGGCGGGGCCTGGTGACATTACAGCTGTGGGCGGGGCCTGGTGACATTACAGCTGTGGGCGGGGCCTGGTGACATTACAGCTGTGGGCGGGGCCTGGTGACATTACAGCTGTGGGCGGGGCCTGGTGACATTACAGCTGTGGGCGGGGCCTGGTGTCATTACAGCTGTGGGCGGGGCCTGGTGTCATTACAGCTGTGGGCGGGGCCTGGTGTCATTACAGCTGTGGGCGGGGCCTGGTGTCATTACAGCTGTGGGCGGGGCCTGGTGTCATTACAGCTGTGGGCGGGGCCTGGTGTCATTACTTGCAGGAAACCAATCCGTCTTATCAGGTGCAAAAGCCAATGTTCTTCTAGTGACACTCGGCCACTTCCGGAACTCCAATTGAAAACACTTCATACAACACTTCCTCTCCACCTCTGCCATCAGCACAGAAATCCCTGGAAGAATTTCATCAATGGGGAAAGTAAACAAGAGGTTGTTCACAACTTTACACTACGGCCTCATTACAACACCGGAGAGGAGGACAAAACAGTTCATAATTCTTCTATCATCAACACACTGAACTCAGAGAGAAGAGGATCAACATCACAGACTAATAGTTAAAAGCAGAGCAGAGTATTTCAGGAGAGGAGAGTTATAGAGGAAGGAGCAGAGTCCTCCAGCAGTGCAGAGTATTTCAGGAGAGGAGAGCTATAGAGGAAGGAGCAGAGTCCTCCAGCAGTGCAGAGTATTTCAGGAGAGGAGAGTTATAGAGGAAGGAGCAGAGTCCCCCAGCAGTGCAGAGTATTTCAGGAGAGGAGAGTTATAGAGGAAGGAGAGGAGTATTTCAGGAGAGGAGAGTTATAGGGGAAGGAGAGGAGTATTTTCAGGAGAGGAGAGTTATAGAGGAAGGAGCAGAGTCCTCCAGCAGTGCAGAGTATTTCAGGAGAGGAGAGTTATAGAGGAAGGAGCAGAGTCCTCCAGCAGTGCAGAGTATTTCAGGAGAGGAGAGTTATAGAGAAAGGAGCAGTGTCCTCCAGCAGAGTATTTCAGGAGAGGAGAGTTATAGAGGAAGGAGCAGAGTCCTCCAGCAGTGCAGAGTATTTCAGGAGAGGAGAGTTATAGAGGAAGGAGCAGAGTCCTCCAGCAGTGCAGAGTATTTCAGGAGAGGAGAGTTATAGAGGAAGGAGCAGAGTCCTCCAGCAGAGCAGAGTATTTCAGGAGAGGAGAGTTATAGAGGAAGGAGCAGAGTCCTCCAGCAGAGCAGAGTAATTCAGGAGAGGAGAGTTATAGAGGAAGGAGCAGAGTCCTCCAGCAGAGCAGAGTATTTCAGGAGAGGAGAGTTATAGAGGAAGGAGCAGAGTCCTCCAGCAGTGCAGAGTATTTCAGGAGAGGAGAGTTATAGAGGAAGGAGCAGAGTCCTCCAGCAGTGCAGAGTATTTCAGGAGAGGAGAGTTTTAGAGGAAGGAGCAGAGTCCTCCAGCAGTGCAGAGCATTTCAGGAGAGGAGAGTTATAGAGGAAGGAGCAGAGTCCTCCAGCAGAGTATTTCAGGAGAGGAGAGTTATAGAGGAAGGAGCAGAGTCCTCCAGCAGTGCAGAGTATTTCAGGAGAGGAGAGTTTTAGAGGAAGGAGCAGAGTCCTCCAGCAGTGCAGAGTATTTCAGGAGAGGAGAGTTATAGAGGAAGGAGCAGAGTATTTCAGGAGAGGAGAGTTCTAGGGGAAGGAGAGGAGTAGAGTAGGCCGTGTCTCCATACATTAGGATCACATAGGAGGATATTCAGTATTGGGGTCTCCGGGGGTCACATATTACACACAGACCTCATCAGGTCACAGAATTGAGTAGAAATGAGACCTCCGCTGTCTATAGAGCCCCTTTTCTAGGATATTTTGGAGAGAAGTCGCTATAACATATTTATTGGACCTTATTTTCTAGTAATCAGGAAAAGAAAAGGCTATGATTATAACAGTAGGACATGTAGGGGGTTGCTGGTGGTAACATGACGTCGGGTATCACCGATCTCACCGAGGGTATAAACGATCAGCTCTCCACCGATTGGTTGCTGAGATTGAATGTGACATAGTATATTATTGCAGTTGGACGTCTCCTATGGAGAGAACGCTGAGGCCCGAGAGTCGCTCACGAGACACATCTGGAAATTTCCACTCTTCCACAAGACATGAAGCTGATGCAGCTCATGGAGGAGTGAAAACATTGACAGTTCTAAATAACGAGACGTCTGCTGATTGGAGAGCGAGGGAGATGTAATTTTCCGGCACTTGTCACACACACAGCTATATACAGCTCACTAATCCCTGCGGAACACGCGGCTCTGTGATAAGCATTGTATGTAAACAATCCCATTGTTCCCAGCGCTGCCGCCTCATTTCACCGCTAGAAACAGGAGCGCCGCCTGATCCAAATCTGTGCAGACAAGCCGAGCATCGGGCTGGAGGGGTGGGAAAGATTCCACAGCCGCCACCTGATGTTATCCAACAAGACAACATCTTCCCAACACACCGAACCCTGGACAAAAATCAGACCTACAACTAAGGCCTCCTGCACACAAGACGCCGCTGCAAACTCTGCTGAACAAAAGCTGAAACCAGCGTTTAGAAACACCCGTTTTGCTGCGTTTTACCGCGTTTGCGTCTAGAAGCGTCTGCAGAGCAGAGAATGACATTTTGTGTCCCAAATTTGGGGCCCCGTATCTCGGGGTTACTTGGTGCTAGGAACCCCAAATTATGTGTACTAACAGAGTGGAACTAGCACTACAACATATCCAATGTGGGGTTCCTAGCACCAAGTGGCCCCCAAGATACGGGGCCCCAAAGTCGGGTCACAAAATGTCAAGCAGAAAAGTGCTTGACATTTTGTGACCCGAATTTGGGGCCCCGTATGTCGGGGCCACTTGGTGCTAGGAACCCCAAATTTGGTGTGCTAACACAGTTGGACTAACACTATAACATATCCAATGTGGGGTTCCTAGCACCAAGTGGCCCCCAAGATAATGGGCCCCAAATTCAGGTCACAAAATGTCAAACACTTTTCTGCAGCAGAGAATGACATTTTGTGACCCGACTTTGGGGCCCCGTATCTCAAGGCCACTTGGTGCTAGGAACCCATAAATTTAGTGTGCTAACACAGTTGGACTAACACTGTAACATATCCAAATTTAGGGGTTCCTAGCACCAAGTGGCCTTGAGATATGGGGCCCCAAAGTCGCGGCTAAACGCCGGTACCCGCGTCTGAAAATTTTTTTGCTTCTGGAGAAACGAGGTTAAAACACAACTGCCTAAAAAGGAGACTGTGTACACGGACACATAGGATAACATTGAATGGGTTCAGGGGGCAGCTGAAAAAAAAAAAAAAGTGTCCAACTGCCTCTAAACACGAGTTTAACAGCGTCTCATGAGGCCTAAAAAGGTGGAATCAAATATAAAAATATATATATTCTTATATACAATATAGAGTATAAAATAGACCATAATGTCCAATGATACCCTCAGATATGGGATTGTCTGGTTCATATGGAGGAACAGACTTTGTGTGACCTTTGTAGAGGAGAAGAAGGAGAAGGAGAAAAAAAGAAAAGAAGAAAAAAAGAAGAAAAGAAAAAAAAGAAGAAAAAAGAAAAAAGAAGGAAAAAGAAAAAAAAAGATAGAGATAGATAGAAAATATTTATTACACACATATCTATCTTTTCATGTGACAACACTGAAGAAATGACACTTGTCTACAATGTAAAGTAGTGAGTGTACAGCTTGTAGAACAGTGTAAATTTGCTGTCCCCTCAAAATAACTCAACACACAGCCATTAATGTCTAAACCGCTGGCAACAAAAGTCAGTACACCCCTAAGTGAAAATCTCCAAATTGGGCCCAAAGTGTCAATATTTTGTGTGGCCTCCATTATTTTCCAGCACTGCCTTAACCCTCTTGGGCATGGAGGTCACCAGAGCTTCACAGGTTGTCACTGGAGTCCTCTTCCCCTCCCCCATGATGACATCACGGAGCTGATGGGGATGTGTGTATGTATATTTTATATAATATACACACACACACTATATATAAAACACAAACTATGTAAAATCTGAGAAGTCCTTTACTTACATATAAACATATCTTACAGCTACAATAATTGCTGTGGGGCCAGTCCTAGGACTATCCCTTCCTGTAGTGAATGTGTTGAATGGGGGGTGGGGGAGGGTAGAAGTTTACAGAATGAATCTACAAGCTTACACAACAGGCCTGTACAGGGAAGGTGACCCGGCCTGGCAGTGAACTTCCTTCTCGGGGTCAGAAAGCTTCGTTATTGGCCTTTGCCCCGGTTTGGGGGCTCTGTACCAGGGTGGTATTTGATTAACAGCTCATTTTTTTTTGTTTCACAAAGTTTGACCACTTGCACTTTCACCCCCTTCCTGCCCCGGACAATTTTCAGCGCTGTCACACTTTGAATGACAATTATGCAGTAACACTCATAGGACATTTTTATCATTTTTTTCCCACACAAATAGAGATTTCTTTTGGTGGTATTTAATCACCTCTGCGAGGTTTTTATTTATTTTTTTTTCTAAAACAAAAAAGAAAGATCAAAAATTTTGAAAAAAAAAGTTTTAGTTGCCATTTTAAAATTTGGCAAACTGGTAATTTTTCTCACTTACTGGTGTGCGCCGATGAGGGGGGGGGCACCGACTGCCATCACCGATGAGGGGGGGCACCGACTGCCATCGCCGATGAGGGGGGGGGGGGCACCGACTGCCATCGCCGATGAGGGGGGGGGGGGGCACCGACTGCCATCGCCGATGAGGGGGGGGGCACCGACTGCCATCGCCGATGAGGGAGGGGGGCACCGACTGCCATCGCCGATGAGGGGGGGCACCGACTGCCATCGCCGATGAGGGGGGGGGGGGCACCGACTGCCATCGCCGATGAGGGGGGGGGGCACCGACTGCCATCGCCGATGAGGGGGGGGGGGGCACCGACTGCCATCGCCGATGAGGGGGGGGGGGGCACCGACTGCCATCGCCGATGAGGGGGGGGGGGGGCACCGACTGCCATCGCCGATGAGGGGGGGGGCACCGACTGCCATCGCCGATGAGGGGGGGGGCACCGACTGCCATCGCCGATGAGGGGGGGGGCACCGACTGCCATCGCCGATGAGGGGGGGGTGCACCGACTGCCATCGCCGATGAGGGGGGGGGCACCGACTGCCATCGCCGATGAGGGGGGGGGGCACCGACTGCCATCGCCGATGAGGGGGGGGGCACCGACTGCCATCGCCGATGAGGGGGGGGGGGGCACCGACTGCCATCGCTGATGAGGGAGGGGGGCACCTTCCCTTTCACACAAGCCGGTCACCGTCTCTTTCCTATTCTCACACTGACAGCGCGTGCAAAGGAATGCCGATAACAGACAAGTGTGTTCACATCACGATCGGCTGCCATTGGATTGTCCCTTTACCGAAAGGACACAGCGATCACAGAGCATACGCTGGATACGTGCGATTCTGGGGTCATGCAACGCCCTCCCAGAACTGGCCGGCCTCCATGTAGCCCTCATTTGGCAAGTGGTTAAACATTATAAACACTGGCAGAACAAGTCCTGAGATTTTAGGCAACACCTGGGCATTTTCTGATGCCACTCATTCTAAAAATGCGGTGCGGTTCTGATGCAAATGTCACAAAGGCAGCAAACCACATCGCGGGAAGCTGGTCATCCAAAAAAAAGTTCAGGAGCTACTTTTGGGCAACAAGCTTCACGCGATGCGGTTTGCTGCGATTGCACGACAACCACGGAAGAACGGCACTGGGCACCTGAAAATTTGCATTGTGCGATTTTGTCATTTTACCAGAGCAATGTGAAAAACACTCAGGTGTGATTGCAGCCTAATTTATAGATATAAAGGTTATACCAAGCAAATAAAATAAAAAAAGCTTTAGGGTCAGTCCAGCATGTTTTTTTTTTTTTAATCAAAAAGGAAAGTAGGTTATTAGATGGTTTTCAATAGCATAGATGGACACAATGCAGTCAATTCCAGAAAAAAAATGCTGCATTTTTTTCTGCACTGTCCTGGAACGCAGTAAAACGCACATATCTTTATTTAACCACTTCCATACTGGAACTATTCTGATATCTCTCTCCTTTATCATTTCTTTCTTTCAGAATAATATTAGAGAGAGAGAGAGAAGAATAGAATAGAGATATATATATATATATATATATATATATATTTTAGCAGAGACCCTAGGGAACAAAATGGCGGACATTGCAACTTTTTATGTCACGCGGTATTTGCACAACAATTTTTTAAATTTTTTTTTTTCATGAAATAAGAAAACAGTAAAGTTAGCCCAATTTTTTGTGTAATATAAGATGTTACGCCGAGTAAATAGATACCTAACACGTCACGCTTTAAAATTGCGCACACTTGTGGAATGACGCCAAACTTTGGTACCCAAAAACCTCCATTAGGTGATGCTTTAAAACGTTTTTTACAAGTTACCAGCTAAGCGTTAGAGGAGGTCTACTGCTCGAATTATTGCTCTCGATTTAACGCACGCAGAAAAAGGCCAATCTGTCCCCCATATAAACAAATCAACGATAGGAAATCCAAAATATTAGAATCAATACAAGAAGAGGAAAGTGGGGGGGGGGGGGGATCCCACCAATGGGGACACCTGTGCTGGCGACATGCGTCTTACAACTCACTATGGAGATCTGATCTTCTCACCTCTTGTTGTGTTTCGGGGACAGAAAGTTAAAGGAAATCCCCCCTCCTCCCCCCCCCCCCCCCAAAAAAAGAAAGTTTGAGCTTCACAAACGCTTTAAAAGGTACATAGAGAATGTTTCAAACAGGAATCAGAAGTTGTAGTAAAGATCAGGCGGTGTGAGAGGTGACACCATTGAGGGGAAGTCATGCATTATCCGCTCACACGGGACACAAACAGGTCAAATGCTTGTAGAGAAATATTTACACTTTTAGGGTTTCTCATCCCGTTCTCTGATTGGCTCTCCTCCGAATTCTCAGAATAAGTGACACCGGAGGACATGTAAACAACAGAACAGGCACCACCATTCACTGCAGAGACACAACAACCTCAAGGAAAGGCCCTCTAAAAGTGTAAAGCGATTGTAAACGCTCGGCTCCATTCACACCTCAACGTTCCAAATCGCGAGCCGAACCGCCTCGACTCCGCCCACAATTCAAAATCACGGGACACAGCGGTGCTGGAGCTCCCGCTCCTTTTCAAACGAAAAGCATTGCAATTTATCACACAACAAATCGCTCCGCGGTTGGGGTGCCATTAAGACAAAGAGAATGCTGCAGATAAAACAGGTACAACTTATGTAATAGGATTTGGTTCATCTCTATCACCTGAGGCCGGTCATTTCACTGGGGATATGTGTGAAGCTCCATTCACACCTGAGCGGGCGGAACCACCAAGATTAGAAATCGCAGGACGCTTGTGCAATGTCATTGTAATGAAAATCAATAGATGGTGCTGCGCTCCAAGCGATGGTAATTAAAAAAAAAACACAAATAAAAGTGCTCAGCGATTCATATAAAGTGCTAAGTGTACACGATAATAGACTCCAAAAAAATTGTTCAAAGTCATACACTAAAAACACAATATAAAATACAAAATCTAAAGTGCTAAATAATCAAAGAGTTAAGTGATAAACTTCCCATCATGTGCAATAGGTACAAATAGTCCAATAAAGGGAAGAGCATCCAAAAACCACGCGATCCGAAGCAGGGTAAAGTGCTAGTGACAAAAAGTTCTAAGTAAACCTATATCTTCAAGCAGATGCTGGTGACTACAATGTAAAGTGCTGATTCCGACTGACACTCTGGGGGGTTATTTACGAAAGGCAAATCCACCTTCACTACAAGTGCAAAGTGCACCTGAAATTGCAAGGTCCCCCTGCCAGGAAATCACATGTACAGGTCCGTCTGAAGATTACTAATGAACATCGAATGATTCAGAGGAGAACTGGGGGAAAGTGTTGTGGTCAGATGAGACCAAAATCAAGATCTTTGGCATCAACTCAACTCAACGTGTTTGGAGGAGGAGGAGGAGGAGGAATGCTGCCTATGACCCCAAGAACACCATCCCCCACCGTCATACATGGAGTTCCTATGACCCCAAGAACACCATCCCCCACCGTCATACATGGAGGTCTTAAAACCCCAAGAACACCATCCCCCACAGTCATACATGGAGGTCCTATGACCCCAAGAACACCATCCCCCCACCGTCATACATGGAGGTCCTATGACCCCAAGAACACCATCCCCCCACCGTCATACATGGAGGTCCTATGACCCCAAGAACACCATCCCCCACCGTCATACATGGAGGTCTTAAAACCCCAAGAACACCATCCCCCACAGTCATACATGGAGGTCCTATAACCCCAAGAACACCATCCCCCCACCGTCATACATGGAGGTCCTATAACCCCAAGAACACCATCCCCCCACCGTCATACATGGAGGTCCTATGACCCCAAGAACACCATCCCCCCACCGTCATACATGGAGGTCCTATGACCCCAAGAACACCATCCCCCACCATCATACATGGAGGTCCTATGACCCCAAGAACACCATCCCCCACCGTCATACATGGAGGTTCTATGACCCCAAGAACACCATCCCCCACCGTCATACATGGAGTTCCTATGACCCCAAGAACACCATCCCCCACCGTCATACATGGAGGTCTTAAAACCCCAAGAACACCATCCCCCACAGTCATACATGGAGGTCCTATGACCCCAAGAACACCATCCCCCCACCGTCATACATGGAGGTCCTATGACCCCAAGAACACCATCCCCCCACCGTCATACATGGAGGTCCTATGACCCCAAGAACACCATCCCCCACCGTCATACATGGAGGTCTTAAAACCCCAAGAACACCATCCCCCACAGTCATACATGGAGGTCCTATAACCCCAAGAACACCATCCCCCCACCGTCATACATGGAGGTCCTATAACCCCAAGAACACCATCCCCCCACCGTCATACATGGAGGTCCTATGACCCCAAGAACACCATCCCCCCACCGTCATACATGGAGGTCCTATGACCCCAAGAACACCATCCCCCACCATCATACATGGAGGTCCTATGACCCCAAGAACACCATCCCCCACCGTCATACATGGAGGTCCTATGACCCCAAGAACACCATCTCCCACCGTCATACATGGAGGTCCTATGACCCCAAGAACACCATCCCCCACCATCATACATGGAGGTCCTATGATCCCAAGAACACCATCCCCCACCATCATACATGGAGGTCCTATAACCCCAAGAACACCATCCCCCAACATCATACATGGAGGTCCTATGACCCCAAGAACACCATCCCCCACCATCATACATGGAGGTCCTATGACCCCAAGAACACCATCCCCCACCGTCATACATGGAGGTCCTATGACCCCAAGAACACCATCCCCCACCATCATACATGGAGGTCCTATGACCCCAAGAACACCATCCCCCACCGTCATACATGGAAGACCTATGACCCCAAGAACACCATCCCCCACCGTCATACATGGAGGTCCTATGACCCCAAGAACACCATCCCCCACCGTCATACATGGAGATCCTATGGCCCCAAGAACACCATCCCCCACCGTCATACATGGAGATCCTATGGCCCCAAGAACACCATCCCCCACCGTCATACATGGAGGTCCTATGACCCCAAGAACACCATCCCCCCACCGTCATACATGGAGGTCCTATGACCCCAAGAACACCATCCCCCACCATCATACATGGAGGTCCTATGACCCCAAGAACACCATCCCCCACCGTCATACATGGAGGTCCTATGACCCCAAGAACACCATCTCCCACCGTCATACATGGAGGTCCTATGACCCCAAGAACACCATCCCCCACCATCATACATGGAGGTCCTATGATCCCAAGAACACCATCCCCCACCATCATACATGGAGGTCCTATGACCCCAAGAACACCATCCCCCACCGTCATACATGGAGGTCCTATGACCCCAAGAACACCATCCCCCACCATCATACATGGAGATCCTATGACCCCAAGAACACCATCCCCCACCGTCATACATGGAGGTCCTATGACCCCAAGAACACCATCCCCCACCGTCATACATGGAGGTCCTATGACCCCAAGAACACCATCCCCCACCGTCATACATGGAGGTCCTATGACCCCAAGAACACCATCCCCCACCGTCATACATGGAGGTCCTATGACCCCAAGAACACCATCCCCCACCATCATACATGGAGATCCTATGACCCCAAGAACACCATCCCCCACCGTCATACATGGAGGTCCTATGACCCCAAGAACACCATCCCCCACCGTCATACATGGAGGTCCTTATGACCCCAAGAACACCATCCCCCACCGTCATACATGGAGATCCTATGGCCCCAAGAACACCATCCCCCACCGTCATACATGGAGGTCCTATGACCCCAAGAACACCATCCCCCCACCGTCATACATGGAGATCCTATGACCCCAAGAACACCATCCCCCACCATCATACATGGAGATCCTATGGCCCCAAGAACACCATCCCCCACCGTCATACATGGAGATCCTATGGCCCCAAGAACACCATCTCCCACCGTCATACATGGAGGTCCTATGACCCCAAGAACACCATCCCCCACCATCATACATGGAGGTCCTATGACCCCAAGAACACCATCCCCCACCGTCATACATGGAGGTCCTATGACCCCAAGAACACCATCCCCCACCGTCATACATGGAGGTCCTATGACCCCAAGAACACCATCCCCCACCGTCATACATGGAGGTCCTATGACCCCAAGAACACCATCCCCCACCATCATACATGGAGGTCCTATGACCCCAAGAACACCATCCCCCACCGTCATACATGGAGGTCTCGCAAACTCGCACCGTGTCCAATCACACCGCAAACTCGCGCCACGTCCAGTGTCCAATCACAGCACGGGACAGCGGTGGGGGGGGGGCTGACATAGCAGGAAGCACACTGCGACCTACGGGTACGTGGCGGTGCCAGGCTGTGCCACCTGCTCGCAGTATATCTGCTGCCAGCTGGTCGAGAAGAGGTTAAAGCCGAGTGTAAAGGATTAGATAAGGTTTCTTGCAGCGACTTGTACAGCGGCTGATCACCAAAAACTCGAGTCTATAAAATGACGTCTTCAGTCCGGGACTTGAATCAATAAACAACTTTCTCAGCATCAGTACAAGCAGCAGCAAGTCCGGCTCCTTTATAACATGACGATATCAATACAGAAACTTCACAATTACATATTCTATAAAACATTCAAAGATCGCACAGCCACCAGCAACACTTTCCCAAGGAGCTTGCACTCTATTGTCCCTGTGACAGTCTGTAGAGCGGATTATCGGCTGGAAGCCAAACTATCCGGCGTCTTTATGTGATATCAAAGAATATTCTGCTTTGCTGTGAAGTAAAGAACGAACGACGCCACACAGGATCGCTATAAAGGAAAACATTCCCCTCACATCAGATAAAATCTTCATCAACATCCTGAAATATAAAAAGAAGCGAATTACTAGAATACAAAAAAGATGAATTGGCCCTTTAAATCTCACAACACGGACCGGGTTCTTTGGACCCTGTTCAGCTTTCGCATCGCTCGATTCTTCACGATCACAGGAAGGTCAGAAAGCACAACGGGACAGGATAATCGCTGTGACCCTGCGATCGTGGATTAATGGCTTCATCTCCTTATGGTCTGGTCTACAATATGTCTGCTGTGTAGAAGGTCAATGTGCATGACTGGTAGAGAGAGATCTGTACGGGGCGATCGAGACGGCTGGGCAAAAAGTTTATTGGCTTTTCACACATTTCATTCATAAATCACATCCTCTAGGAAAGCAGAACTGATACATTTTGTGCAAAATTCATAAATTCGATCGTCACAATTGAGAAAATTTTCACTTCATCTGCTGGTTACCATGGAGAGAAAAGCTTGTTCTAGTTTGAAGCTCTGATCCTGACATTTTAGGGGTGTTCGCTCTCCTCCAGACCCCGAGCAGAAAATAAAGAGGAAAATCTCAACATCTGGGGGGGAAAGAGAAGTGAACCCACATCATAGGGGGCTGGGCGATCTTCTAAAAAAAAAAAAATCTGCGATTTTCTTAAAAAAAAATAAAATAAAATAAAAAACTCGATTTACAATTCAATTTTTTTTTGGACACCGCGCCGGTCCTGAGTTTTTAGGTGAGGCCGCGGCTTCGGCCTAGTCCATAGTGTCCGGCGTCGCAGACTAGGCCAAAGCCACGGACTCGCCTAAAAAACTCCTACCCGCAGCTCCTCAGGACCGGAGCGGTGAAAAAAAAATCTCAAAAAATCAATTTGCTTAAATTTTGAATCGATTTGACCTCTCAACTCGATCCAAGATTTGAATCGATTTTTTCCCCAGCCCTACATCATAAACATCGATCAATAAATGGTGTATTCCATGCTGTTCATACACCGTCACTGAGATTCCTTTTCTGTATTCTGCAAAAACCCTGGATGATCCTGCTGCTCTCTATCGCCCCCTTCTGTCCATGTCCCCAATGCAGCGAGGGAATTTGCAGAGCAGTGGTGTCAGCTCTGCACATGCTCAGTTCTCAGCGAGTTTCTATATTGAGCATTTCCACCCTATCACATCTGAGCAGCCCATGTGACTATAGAGACGTACATGTGGGCGTGTACACAGTGGTAAAGGACAGCCCACTCCCTCCATGTACACCAACAAGCTGAACACAATGAGGGTGAGCTATTACATGTAGATTGATGGAGGTGTCACCTCCCTGCTATTCTAAGACACAGGCTGTGACCAGCAGAAATCTGCCCACACCATGTCAAAAATAATAAAGTTTTAATTTCAAATTTCAGATTTATATTTGTAGGATTTAAAAAAGTTTAATATGAATTATTCATTTTTATTCTTTATTCCTAAGGCTTTTTTTTTTTTGTTGAACATGTGACCAGCAGAAGACTAGAAGCTCCTCCTGCTTGTGTTTCCCTGCAGACAGACTGGGAGAGAGCCGGGTCATGTGACAGCTGGATACCGATTAAGAAAAAGGTATTTTTATTTTTTTATTAAAAGCATTAGAGAGCCGCCATCCACATCCAGAAATAGAAGGGATAATGTAAGTTCAATGGGTGTGTTTAGTATCACTTTACTCAAATGCCATAAAAATCTGAGATCTCAGTTTTGGGTGGATGGACACTCAGGTAAAGCGATTGTAAAACCTTTTTTTTTTTTTTTTTTTAATGCTATACTTGCCTGCTCTGTGTAATGGTTTTGCACAGAGCAGCCCCGGTCCTCTTCTTCTGGGGTCCCCCCACTAGCGCTCCAGGACCCTCCTCTTCATCAGATGCCCCCAGGGCAAGCGGCTTTCCATGGGGGCACCCGTACAGCCTGCCATTGACAGACAGCGGGACTTGGACCCCGCTCCCATGTCACAGCTTTTGATTGGCAGCAGTGGGAGCCAACAGCTGCTATAAAGTGGTCCAATGAGGAGAGTGACAGCGGCTGGAGCGACTGTGCTCGTGCACATCGCTGGATCGCGCTCAGGTAAGAAAAGGAGGGGGGAAGGGAGCTGCAGCACATCAGGTTATAAAAATTCATTAGCTGAAAAACCTTAAGGCTTCACAACCACTTTAAACAGAGAACTGAAAATACTTTGCACAGACAGCGGATTTGTCTCCCTGTAAGGCTGGCCATATACTGTTAGAGGGGAGGCGGCAGCAGAACCCCCCCACCCCCCACCCCCATCAGCCAGCAGATTCTTCCACCAAAAACAAAACTTCCAGGAATTATCACCTGACACTGGTACTGAATAATCTCAAGAAACCAAAAAAAAAAAAAAATATCTGTCCATATGAAAAATAAACCAGATATTTCATACACAATTCTGCAGAATGCAATAAATAGCAGTAGTCTGACAGCCATACAGCAAGACTCCCACAGGCAGAGGCATGATGGGACTTGTAGTTCCGCAACAGCTGGAGGGCCGTCAGTTTGAGACACCCCCCCCCCCCCCCCCCCACTATGACACCTTCTAAACAAAGCAGGTGTGTAAAACTATCAGAGGCCGTTTATAACCCTGAAATATGTCCTTGTATTGGTCATCAACCAGACAGAACTATTCCCCTCCCCCTGATCACACCTATGGGGGGGCCCCACTTCACACAGAACTATTCCCCTCCCCCTGATCACACCTATGGGGGGGCCCCACTTCACACAGAACTATTCCCCTCCCCCTGATCACACCTATGGGGGGCCCCACTTCACGCAGAACTATTCCCCTCTCTCTGTCACACCCGGGGGGGGCCCACTTCACACAGAACTATTCCCCTCTCTCTGTCACACCCGGGGGGGGCCCACTTCACACAGAACTATTCCCCTCTCTCTGTCACACCCGGGGGGGGCCCACTTCACACAGAACTATCCCCTCTCTCTGTCACACCCGGGGGGGCCCACTTCACACAGAACTATCCCCTCTCTCTGTCACACCCGGGGGGGGCCCACTTCACACAGAACTATCCCCTCTCTCTGTCACACCCGGGGGGGCCCACTTCACACAGAACTATCCCCTCTCTCTGTCACACCCGGGGGGGCCCCACTTCACACAGAACTATTCCCCTCTCTCTGTCACACCCGGGGGGGGCCCACTTCACACAGAACTATCCCCTCTCTCTGTCACACCCGGGGGGGCCCCACTTCACACAGAACTATTCCCCTCTCTCTGTCACACCCGGGGGGGCCCACTTCACACAGAACTATCCCCTCTCTCTGTCACACCCGGGGGGGCCCACTTCACACAGAACTATCCCCTCTCTCTGTCACACCCGGGGGGGCCCCACTTCACACAGAACTATTCCCCTCTCTCTGTCACACCCGGGGGGGCCCACTTCACACAGAACTATCCCCCTCTCTCTGTCACACCCGGGGGGGCCCCACTTCACACAGAACTATCCCCCTCTCTCTGTCACACCTATGGGGGGGCCCACTTCACACAGAACTATCCCCTCTCTCTGTCACACCCGGGGGGGCCCCACTTCACACAGAACTATCCCCCTCTCTCTGTCACACCTATGGGGGGGCCCACTTCACACAGAACTATCCCCTCTCTCTGTCACACCCGGGGGGGGCCCACTTCACACAGAACTATCCCCTCTCTCTGTCACACCCGGGGGGGCCCCACTTCACACAGAACTATCCCCCTCTCTCTGTCACACCTATGGGGGGTCCCACTTCACACAGAACTTATCCCCTCTCTCTGTCACACCTATGGGGGGCCCCACTTCACACAGAACTTATCCCCTCTCTCTGTCACACCTATGGGGGGCCCCACTTCACACAGAACTATCCCCCTCTCTCTGTCACACCTATGGGGGGCCCCACTTCACACAGAACCATCCCCTCTCTCTGTCACACCTATGGGGGGGCCCCACTTCACACAGAACTATCCCCTCTCTCTGTCACACCCGGGGGGGCCCCACTTCACACAGAACTATCCCCCTCTCTCTGTCACACCTATGGGGGGGCCCACTTCACACAGAACTATCCCCCTCTCTCTGTCACACCCGGGGGGCCCCACTTCACACAGAACTATCCCCTCTCTCTGTCACACCTATGGGGGGCCCCACTTCACACAGAACTATCCCCCTCTCTCTGTCACACCCGGGGGGCCCCACTTCACACAGAACTATTCCCCTCTCTCTGTCACACCTATGGGGGGGCCCACTTCACACAGAACTAT
>JBBGZY010001373.1:87500-91828 GCA_037952925.1 Lithobates clamitans
CTGTAAAGACGGTGTAAAGACGGTGTAAAGACGGTGTAGACATGTCAGGTTAGGTGTAAACATGCCGATCGTCAGCACATAGACTAATTTCATGCCCATCCACCGACTGGAAACTGCGTGACATACCGTCGCTATTTCATGGCTGAACTACTTGACCTCTCAAAGATTTACTCCCCCTCTTCATGACCAGGCCATGTTCTGCTTTTTTTTTTGGCACTGTGTTACCTTAACTGGTAATTGTGCGGTCGTGCAACGCAGTATAAAAATGAAATTAGGGATGCAGCGATACCATTTTTTTTTTTTTTTTTTTTTTTTCATGGGTACTGATACTTTTTTTAGTACTCGCCGATACCAGTTACCGATACCTACTGCAACTCTTTTGTTTTCACTTCAACTGTCAGCAATGGTACAAAGCATTAAAAAGTTATTTACAAATAAAATAAAATAGATTTTTTTTTTTTAATTTTGCGCTTTTGCAATGTGAAATGTGTAAATATATGTTTATATGTGTAAAAATATTCACAAAAAAAAATAAAAAAAAGTCTTCATTGTTTATCGTTTATAAAATAGACGTGAAAAAAAAAAAAAAAAAAAAAAAAAACAAGCAGAAAAATAAATGATTACATGGAGGAGAATACGGAGTTAATTAAGGCTGATTAGAGTAAATGAAGGGTTAATAAGGGGTTAAATAGAGGAACATTTCTTCATCACTTTGATCTGCAGATGAAGAAACAGAAAGATACAAAAAGAAACAATGTTTCTTTTTATTTTAGTGTTTCAATGGTTGAGCAATGTTGTTAAATAAACATTGCTGTCTGCTTTTTTTTTTTTTTTTT
The DNA here is from genome assembly GCA_037952925.1 of Lithobates clamitans. Classification (NCBI taxonomy): domain Eukaryota; kingdom Metazoa; phylum Chordata; class Amphibia; order Anura; family Ranidae; genus Lithobates; species Lithobates clamitans. Next base: position 88,337 of record JBBGZY010001373.1, read on the forward strand.
TTCCTGACAGCTCCAATTACTGGACTTCGTTAACACTTCAGCTGTCAACAGAGGAGACCCCACTGACAGCTCAAAGAACCGAGCCTGAAAGTATCCGTTTTTAGGTATCGGTTCAATTGCACGAGTACCGATACTTGTGCAAATACTCGGTATCGGCACCGATATCAATACTAGTATCAGTGCAACCTTAAATGACATTGATATTTTTTTTCACATAAAGAGCTTTCTTTTGGTGGTATTTGATCACTGCTTGGGGGGGGGGGGGTGGCGGGGGGTTTGTGTAAAAAAATAAGACAAAAAAAAAAGTTGGAGCAAAAAAAACAAAAAAAAAACACAACCTACTAGGTTTTCTACTTGGTTATAAAACATATGATGATTTTATTAAATATTTCTTCATAAATTTAGCCCAAATGTATTTTGTATTCTGCTACGTCCTAATACAAAAAAAAAAAAAAAAAAAAAAAAACACAAATACCGTGTGACATAAAAAATTGCAATGATCGCTATTTTATTCCCTAGAGTATGAACTACATACACAGAGTGAGTTGAGAGGTCAAATCGATTCAACATTTAAGCAAATCGATATTTTTAGATTTTTCTTTTTTCACCAGGACTGTCGCTGACACCGCGCCGGTCCTGAGGAGCTAGTCCGCGTCCGGATGCCGCAGACTAGGTCGAAGCCGCAGCCTCACCTAAAAACTCCTGCCTGCAGCTCCTCAGGACCGGCACGGTGTCCATATAAAAAAAAAAAAAAAAAAAACTCAATTCAAATCGTGAATCGAGTTTTCTTAAACAAAATCGCAGATTTCTTTTTTTTTTTTTTGGAGAAAATCGCCCAGCTCTACACACACATACAAATATATAATGTTTGGGGGTTATAAGTAATTTCTGAGCAAAAAATACTGATTTAAAAGTGGTTAATATTCTATTTTTATGCAGATAGGAAAAGAAGTGTTCTAGGTGGTCGGTATTAGAGCTGCAGGGGTAACAGATTCCCAAAAATAACAAACTGCCAATAAATAACCCGTCTAACATCCAAACACGGGGCAAAGCAAGCGATCCGGTTACAACCCATGTTGTAGATTAACCTGTAGAAATATGTAAGGGGGGGGGGGGGGGGGGAAATCACCCGAATATATCACAAAAGCCAGGCAGGACAATCCCAGGGGGGGTCCAGACAGCCGATAGGCCAGAGAGCATCTTTTTGGAGCCTTTTGTTACCGTTGTCAATGGAAACATTCTCATTAGCTCCCTACATTAGAATGAATGGCCTCTCAATGAGCGGGCTTCTCTTGGCATTCCACACACACAGTACAGGCCTCACTTCTCAGGATCTCACTTTTTATTTTCTAAGCTGCACTGATAATATGAACGGGGTGAGCCGATTGGTGGATTTGGACAGACGGCTTCTCTAACACACAAGTCCCATACACAGGGTGTAAGGAGTCCATACACAGCAGATATCGGGTAGAAGGAATGATACAGATGGAGATTATGTAATGTCTCCACAACTCTGAGGGAATAAAAAAAAAAAAAAAAAAAAGGAAAGTGAAACATGTTTATGTTCTGTACTGTCACTGATTACCATCCAATCATCTGAAGGATCAAAGCTTTGTGCTGCAATGTACATAATGCTTTGCAAAAAAGTGGGTTCAAGTGTAAAAATAAGGGAGCAGCACACAAATAAAACCAGTAGAAGATCGTATATAGCAAGTGGAAACCAGTATCTAGCGGCCATTTTTTTCCCAGTATCAAAGCAAGAATGAGATTGGTTGGTTGGTTGGTTGGTTGGTTGGTGAGGACGACTCTTCCGCTTTCCTCTCTGACAAGCTGCAACCTTTACAAAACACGACTCGATGCGGAATCAATGAGGAGCGAGATAAATGGTTAACAAGGAAGAGGGGGGGGGGGGGTAAGAATGGATCTTCATTGCTATGCAGGAATGAGGAGCCGGTGACCAGCATGGCAAAGGACAATTGCGGGAGCTATACTGATATACTGAAGAGCGATACCACAAGAGGGGGGGGAGGGGGATGTTACAGAAACAACCTAAAAAGTTGAAGGGAAAAAAATAAAAACACCACAGAGCTTGCGGCCCAAGTAACGGTATTCTTTTCCCATGTAGGGTGAAGCACGATTAGATCTAACTGGCCGATTTGATAAACAGCCCAGAATAGCCCCTTGATTAAAGCCGTATTAACCCTTTTGTGAGCCGGCGCCTCCCGGCCCTCTAAGAGGTTTCAGACGTTGGGAGGCGGGGCTTATGATCATGTGACCGCCATGATTAGCAGTCACATGACTGGGAGCTTTCCATTAGGGCCCCCCCCCCCGGTAACTCTGCCAGGAGCGCACACTCGGCACAGCTGCGTCTGCTAATCGGTACGCAAATTTGCCGCTGCTCGGCGCCAGGTCCCAACTGCTGAGAGGCCGCATAGGTGTAATGTTGGCGCCAAGGGGGTTAAACCCCAAACCAAACATTATACTGCAGCTTACCAATTCTTAAATGTGGTGGCTGCATTAGTTTTCTTTTTTAGACTCTCCCCCCCTCTTTATTTTCATCATCTAGTGACCTAAGCAGAAAGTTGTTTTTCAAAAGAACAAGCTCTCCTGTAGATGTGTCACAGGGGTGCGACAAACCATTCGCCACTGACAGGGGTGCATACAACCATCAGCTTTTATGTAAAGCAGTTACCCCAAAAGAAACAAAGAGACAGAGACTGTTTTCTGTAATGGATTATAGAGTTAGAGTTGGAGTTTGGCTTCAATTTTTTTGTGTATCTAAATCTGCCAGTCCATCTAACACACCCCTCCCCCAGACTAGGGGGTCAACCCAGATCGTTTTTCTCAGGGCCCATATTGATTTTTCAGCCACCTTTCAGGCCGATATCAGGTGCCGATATTCTGTACATGACCATCACCTGTCCCCCAAATGCAGCGGGGTCCCCTGTCACCGTCACCTGTCCCCCAAATGCAGCGGGGTCACCTGTCACCGTCACCTGTCCCCCAAATGCAGCGGGGTCCCCTGTCACCGTCACCTGTCCCCCAAATGCAGCGGGGTCCCCTGTCACCGTCACCTGTCCCCCAAATGCAGCGGGGTCACCTGCCACCCAGATGCAGCGGGTCACCTGTCACCGTCACCTGTCACCTGTCCCCCAAATGCAGCGGGTCATCTGCCACCCAGATGCAGCGGGTCACCTGTCACCGTCACCTGTCCCCCAAATGCAGCGGGGTCCCCTGTCACCTTCACCTGTCCCCCAAATGCAGCGGGGTCCCGTCACCTGTCACCTGTCCCCCAAATGCAGCGGGTCATCTGCCACCCAGATGCAGCGGGTCACCTGTCACCGTCACCTGTCCCCCAGATGCAGCGGGGTCCCCTGTCACCGTAACCTGTCCCCCAGATGCAGCGGGGTCCCCTGTCACCGTAACCTGTCCCCCAAATGCAGCGGGTCATCTGCCACCCAGATGCAGCGGGTCACCTGTCACCCAAATGCA